>WAAG01088317.1:35514-56736 GCA_013390105.1 Tichodroma muraria | reverse complement strand
CCCGCCCGAACCCGCCCGGCTCCCGCCGCGCCGCGCCGCTGCGGCCGCCCCGGTTCCCGTGAGATTTGCCGCGTCCGGATCGCGGCGGCCCGCCCGTGCCCCCGCCCCGCCCGAGCAGCGGCAGCGCAGGGCTGGGGCTGCTCCCGAGGATGATCCTTGCGGTCCTGTGCCTCCCGCACCCTGGATCGCGGCACCACCACGGCCTGGGGACAAGGAGATTCCAAACATTCCCTGCACGCGACGTGACAGAACACAAATCTCCAAAGAGGAACAATTCCCGATTCACTGCTTCTAGACAAAACCCCCTAAGTTTTGGGTTAAAAAAAAAAAAAAAAAAAAAAAGCAGGGATGAGCTGGAATCCCCCACCCCTCCAATCCTACCGATTTCGAGGTGCTGCAGTGAATTCCCACAACACTGCACACCTGTGCTGAGGCCGGCAGGAATTTTCCTTCCCTCCAAATCCTCCAAATCCTGCGGATCCTTGACCCGCGCCACTCCTCCTGCTGGGATATGGCTTTTGGGAACAGGGCACTCTGAACAAGGAACAGAAAGAACATGGGAATGATGGTTATAAATATTTCCCCCTGATGGTTTTCCAGCAAATCCCTGCATTACCCACTCTCTAAAGAGCATCTCTGTTATTCCAGGAAAAGATCCAATGAGGAGGGAGCAGCAGCAGCTGCCCCGGCGTCTGAAAGGGTGTCTGGGATGCAGGTGAACAGGATTTCTGCTCCAACTTTTATAAAATATTCCAGAAATCACACCCAGAAGGTTGAAGATTAAATGTTGGAAAGTGGAAGATCTCAGATTTGAGCCTTAACCCCAAATTCAGCTGCTTGGTGCTGGATTTTGTGGTTCAGTCCTGTCTTTTTCCCAGCTAACTCCTCCTTGTGCAATGCCCCCAGTTTCAGCAGGATCTTCTAGGAACCAATCCAAGGAATTACCTGAATGCTGCAGAGCCAGGGAGGGCTCACAGCCTCTAATTTAAAATATCAGTGACTTCAAGCAAACGTATAGTTGGGCATTTAAAGCTAATTAACGAGATTTCTTCATTTCCTGGGCATCATTCAAGCTATTTCACTATTTCTGCATCAGAACAGCTCAATTCTCTTCAGTGAATCCCAAACCCAGACATACATCAGGGTCTGGGGATGAGGGAAACACAACTTCACTGTAATTAAAGAGGGTACAGGATTAATGATCCCATGTGTCACTGCAGCTCCTGTATCCAAACCTTTTCCACTCCTCATTCCTAGTTTTTGTTGGCAGCTGCATTCCCTGGGATTCTAAACTGTCCTTCAGCCTTTTAAAGGACAATCATGGAGCTTCTTGTCTCTCAGAAAAATTAACAAGCACTTATAGATGAATTCTCTAAAAATCCAGGGATTTGAGGAGCAAGAAGAGCCAGGCCTGACCCAGCCTGTGTCCCTTTGGAGAGGGAAAACTGACCTTTGCCCAGTGTGATCACAGATCTGTATTTCTCCTTCAACAACTGCTTATAAAATTCATTCTGCCAATCCTCCAGACGTGGCCACTGAGGAAACAGCCCAGGGACCTAAAAAGCGAAATCTTCCAGAGTCAGGAGAGCTGTGAATCCCTGAAAACCCTCTTATCCCAACAGTTTAAACACGTGGGCACCTCCCAGCTGCTCCCAGCGATGTCTGTGCTATGTGTAAGCAGCATTTTAATGAAGGATTTTACATAAGAACCTTCTACTGTTAATCCAGAATGAGAGAAAAGGCTTTAAAGCGATGTGACTCAGCCAGAACAATGATTTGCTCCAACAACTGGGTCAGAAATTAGTCATAAAAACAGATATCTGCGGTCAGCATCCACGCCCAGCCCCCTCAGGGAATGTGGCTCTTCCTTCAATGAAAAATAAAATAATTCAGTGTTTTAAATAAACCCTGAGGCAGTGCCATGATCTGTCAGAATGGCTGGAAAAGCTCCTCCCTGGTAATGAAAGCTTATTATTAGGGAATAACAATATTATTATTATTATTATTAATTAAACCCTCTAAGGGATATTTTTCCAAGCTGCTTCCAAGGCTTTACACGCAAATCTCCCTTTAATTTAATTTATTCCCACTATCCAGCCCCTCAATTACCCTACAGGGCTCGGAATTCCGGATCCGTTTTCGGGATTTTTTGCTCATCACGTCGCCGGAACTCTGGGGGGTCCCCACGAGCCAGGTCCCATCTCCCCCCGGGATGAGTTTGTTGGGAACAGCTTCTTTCAGCAGGCGCCGTTTCTTGTGGGTTTTCAGAGGATCCATCTGGAAGGAGCTCTCCTCGAAATGCTCCGAGCACAGGCACTGGTATTTGGAGGGGGTCTCCATGTCCCGGCCCATGTTTTGGATCCACTGCCTCAGGAGGGGTTTGTTTTGGAGGGGGGAATCCATAAAAACTGACCGAGCTGTTCTTGTAGGCCCCGCTCGTGGCGTTGTGGCAGTTCGGGGCCGCGCAATAACCCACTGTCACGCACCAGGAACGGGGGAAAAACCCCAAAAAACACAGCGGGGAGAAAGTTTAGGGAGTTCCTAATCAACCTCAGTCCCAAACAGGTTTAAATTTCTCCGAAAGCCCCATGGTTTTGGCGAGGAGGAGGAGCTGAGGCGGCCGAGTGAAACACGGCACTGAGCTTTCCACGGGAGCTCCCCACAGAGAGGAGCCAGGTCTGTCCCAACTGCCTCAAATCAACGATCTGAAAAGGAAAAAAAGCTCTAAAATCAGCTTAATGCCCCCTGAATATTGCAGATTTACATTTAATTAAGGCCTGTGGTATGCACACAGACATGAGCTTCGTTCGTTTGTGTATCCACGAGGGATCCCGAGCTCCAAAGGTTATCCAGCACGCAGCACAGGGCTGGGAGACAAATAATCCCCCAAAATGAAAATCTGGGGTGTGACAAGGGCTCCCCCACCATATCAGAGGAGAGTCTCAGGAGTGTCAATCAGTGAGATCTTTGACAGGAACGCTGAAAAAGGGAATAAACCATCCAGGGATCCTGCTGCATCCTGCTCCAAAGTGGAGGAGATCCCAAGGTTTGAGTATGCCCGTGGTTAAAAAGGAACAAAGATCGGGAGGTCTAAAAAAAAAGCCCACAGAGTTTGGTTAATAAATTAAACACCCAGCAAGGAAATTGCTATTTTTGCCCTTATCTTCTGATGACAAGAGAAATAAAAGAATAAAAGAGGGAAAAGAAAGAGGGAGATCAGATGGGAGAGGGGAGATCACCAATCCTGGCTCCAGCACTGATCCCGTCCTGAGGGCACATTTTCACAGGTAAGTTTTCCCTCCCCTGGAACTAGGTTTCTCTATTTTCATGTAAATAAATGAGTGAGGATGCACAGTCCCTTGTCCCAGAGCTTTCTGGAAAGGGGCCTTGGGGCTCTTAAGCCACCTCTCCTGGATCAGTTTTTGGCTGACACTCCGTGCCCCTTTCCTGACCCCATTCCTGCACCGCCTTCTCCCCTTGCCCTTATCCCCATGGAGCAGAAGGGAAGTGGCCCCAGGAGGTGCTGCCCCACCTCCGTGTTCCTCCTTTCTCCAACCACATCCTGTTCTAACGGGCTTCTTCTCGGAGTTTGGGACACAGCAGCGTATCAGCTCCTTGGGGCCCAGGTGTCCCCAGGTCCCCAGCACAGGGAGAGCAGGGACACCTTGGAGAGTCCAGAAGAGGCCCTGGAGCTGCTCCAGGCCTGGAGCCAGGCTGGGAATGTTCCCTGGAGAGGAGAGCTCAGATCCCCTTTCAGGGCCTAAAGAGGCTCCGGGAGAGCTGGAGAGGGACTGGGGACAAGGGCTGGAGGGACAGGACACAGGGAATGGCTTGCACTGCCACAGGGCAGGGACACATGGGATACTGGGAAGGAATTCCTGGCTGGGAGGGTGGGGAGGCCCTGGCACAGGGTGCCCAGAGCAGCTGTGGAGGTTCCCTGGCAGCGTCCAAGGCCAGGCTGGACGGGGCTCGGAGCACTCTGGGACAGTGGACGGGTCCCCGCCCATGGCAGGGGTGCCACTGGATGAGCTTCCAGCTCCCTTTCAACACAAACCGCAGCAGCCCAGCCCCGCTTTCCATCCCTGCACATGCCGGCGGTGTCTGTGCCTCTCCCCGTCCCACAGCTGTGGCGGGAAGCGGGTACCGCGCTGCCGGGGGGACCCTTGGGAAGGCGCCGCCGGACACAGCTGCGCATCCCGGGAAGCGCGGCGGGACTGCCGGCACCCCCGACCACCACCGCGCTGCGCCGCCATCTTCCTCCCCCTTGGCCGCGCCGGGCGGCAGCAGCCAATCACAAGCGGGGTCGGGCAGCAGCAGCAGCCAATCACAGCTGGCGCCGGGCGGCAGCAGCCAACCGGAACCCAGCCTGAACCATTTCCCCCACGCCATTGGTCAGCCCAGCCCCGGGGCGGTGGCCTCCACGAGAGAGGGCGGGAGGGGCGCTGATCCCCATTGGTCAGCGCAGGGGGAAAGCAGGGCGCTGATTGGGCGAGACGGCAAGGGAGGCGGAGATTGGGAGCAGCGTCCACACGTTGTCACGGCAACGGCGAAACCGCGGGAGCCTCCACCGAGCGCCGGCCGCGGGTCGGGACCGGAGCGTGGGGACTCCCTTACCGAGAACCGGCGGCGGGACGGAACTAGATCCCCGGGATTCCCTCACCGAACACCGGCCGCGGGTCGGGACCGGAGCCCCGGGATTCCCTCACCGAGCACTGGCCTCGGGACGGGATTGGAGCCCCGGGATTCCCTCACCGAGCACCGGTGGGACTCGGAATTCGCCGTCTCGGAGCGCGGTCCCGGGCGGGGGGAGCTGAGGGTCCCTCCTCCCCCTGGAGCGCAGGCGGACCCCGGGACCGGCCCCCATCTCCCCGCCCGTTTCCTCCAAATTCAAAGATGCCTTTAAAGCTGAGATTCGGGGGTTGGAAGCCGCTGAGCTCCTCCTCTGGCTTCAGCCTCGCTCCTCTCTTCCCCTCCCGCTGCAGAACAACCCGTGTCATTTAACAATTTTAATTAAAACCCCTGAAATTTCCAGCCAACGAATCAAACATCCGGACAAAACTTAAGCAGAAACACGCGCGCAGAACAAGTCCTCTAAGTAAGTTTCCTTTAAGGAAAAGGAACTCTGATCCCAAACAGGCTCTTCCCTGACTCAGACACCTCTCCTTCCCTATTTTTTCCCCACGACGCCACCGACAGTGACAGGTGACATATCCAGACTCTTATTAGTAAAAGGAATAAATCGTGACTTTACAAGGCCACGACACGTCCCTCTCAATCCCGTGAGGAACCCTGAACACGAGGTAAAGGTCTCCGAAGGAGGATGTTTAACGAGCAGCGCCGTGTCCCGCTCCAAAGGGGAGCGAAATTCCTCAGGCGTGGAGATGCGTCCCAAAAGGAACCACAAACGCCGGAGGGTCCCAAAAGAGCTACGAAGTTTGATTAGTAAATTATACACTTGGCATGGAAATTGGGATGGGTTAGCCCCTCATCTTCTGTTAGAATGTTAAAAACGAAGGAGGGGAGCGGGGAGAGGTCAGGGAATATCACCAGCCCGAGCTCCAGCGCGGATCCGGGTGTCCCGCGGGGGCAGGGTCCCCTGGGGACACCTTCTTATGGGCGAGCTTTCCCCGCCCCCGACTCGGGTTTCTCACTCCCCATGCAAATGCGGGAGCGTGCGCAATCCTGCCGCTGGAGCTTTCTGGAATTGGGTCGCAGGGCTTTGCGGAGTTGTGGTGATCTCGGTCCTCTGCAGATCCCGCTGCTCGCTTCCCCGCTGGCCTTGTGCTGCGTCTGCTGCGTCTCCGCGTCCCGAGGAGGAGTTGGAACAGCGCTGGCCTATCTGCCGTGCCCCCCTCTCAAACCACATCCTGTTCTCTCCTGCTCCTTATCAGCGTTTGGGACACAGCTTTAACTCCTTGGAGCCCTGGCGGCTACAACTGCACAGATTAGAAAACCGCTTGTGTCCCCTGCAGAACGGGATGGGAACTGTAGCAGTACAGCTGGAAAGCACAACTAAAAGCACAGCTGAACTCATTACAAAAGTGATGCTGAACTTGGCAGGCCCAAGCCTTGGCAGGAGCAAGTGGGATTTTGAAAAGAATGCTTAGTTTGCAATACCTTCCTTATTTATACGAGGCAGTGCATAGGTAAAGTGAAGCAATGTTATTAAGAAATACGGATATGGTTCTCACGGTAATAATTGCTTAAGCAGTGGATCTGTATTTCGCTCACACCTAAGAGGTATAAAAGATGAGGCTGTGTGATCAATAAATCGTCTTCCACGCTAGCGCCTGGCTAGAGTCCCGTCTCTTTATCCGTTGCCGTGAAGAACTCGGGGTGGTCCCGAGAACGGGGCGAAGGTCATTCCTTACCTCCTCCAGCACCCCCTGGATCTCCTGGAGCTCGGGGTGCAAGCGGGAAATGGCTCATGAAAAACGAGCCCGTTCCATCTGACCCGGGCTGCTTCGCAAGAGCATCCCGGGCGCTGTGGGGCAAAACAATGCGGAGCCCGAGGCCAGGGGCCGGGACCTGCCCGACCTTTCCATAACAAAGGGCGCAGCGAGGGACACTGAGGGACACAGCAGGAGCCGATCAACCCACATTTTCCGTTTCCACCGAGAGAGGATAAAAGCCTGGGGAGGGGGGGGTGGGATTCCCTTGTTTGGGGCCCCTCCCTGGAGGCACCATCTTGAGCTGTTATCCCATTGTTGTATCAAGATGAAATTATTGTAAGAATCCAGCTGCCCGAGGCTCAGCTATGGGAAATCCGGGATGGAGTCTGTGAGAGTGGGGTGTGGGATCAAACAGGGACCCATCGGCTCACAGGAGCCGGTCCCAGCTCAGGTGATGCTCAGCTGTGACTCCAATGGCCCCTGGATGGGCAGACAGGGAAATTTCCTTAACAGCCATACATCCAGCAAGTGGAATCTTACCCATGCAGCCAAAATAATGGCTTGGACGTTCACATTCCAGCTGGTTCTTGTAAGCAATTAATAAAAGAAATTAATAGATACTAACATAGCAGGATGCTGGTGTACGACCCGGAGGGCAAGGAGTTAAAATCCCTGGAGCAGTTGCCCCTGGGCCAAACGGCTCAGCTTGATTTATGGCTCCTGGGTGAGAAGCAGGAATCTGCCAACCTTAACCCCAAAAAGAATTCCAGCGGTTCAGTGCACTGATTCCTCGCAGCACCTGCACTCCTTGATTTAAAATTGAAGTACCACAATGGCAAATTCCTGCCGCGGCAGGAAAGGGAATTTCTGGAGTTGCAGCTGAGTTGGCCCCAGTAAGAGCTGTGGGTCCCAACACCGTGTGGGCAGTGCCCTGGGGAGTAGCATCCGGTCACCAAGGAGTTAAAGTGCTGCTGTGTCCCAAACCTGGATAAGAGGAATTGCAATAGGATGTATTTTTTCAGCCCCTCTGCTTTTTCCAGGTTTGGGCTTGTCTTCCTCCTTTTCTTCCTTAACTCTTTCTGCAGCTGCTCAGTTTTCACTGACTCCAATAATTCATCTCTTTTCCTCCCTTTTATTTCCTCTCTGGGGTCGTGTTTTGTCTCTACCATGCTTTTTCCTATCTAAATTCTCCAATAATTCTCTTTCCCTGCATTCTGCTGAAGCAAGTAGAGTCCCAAGCTGGTCATTTTTCAGGCCCAGGTTTATCACTTTGGATTCTGTATAAGGCCAGGAGATAAGGGGGTGTGGAGCCAGCCAAGGACTGTAGCGTGAGACAAGGGAAGGACAGGATGTGGCTGGAAAAGGGGAGCACACGGAGCTGGGACAGCTCTTTTGTGGGACAAACACCCTTGTTCTGGCTCCTGGAGATAAGCACAGCATGCACAGCACAGGGCATGGAGTGTCCAACAAACGTTGATCAATCTGGGGGGGGATCAAAACCACCAGAGACCCCCTGGACCATTTCTAAGAGGATCCAGAGGGATGGACTGTGTCTGCTGACTCGTTTGCATCAAAAGTGAAAAGAGTAGCCCCAGGGTGTGGAAAACTTGGCTGTAAAAGGGTGATCCAGGACTCACAGGGGCACCTCTGGGATCCTGGACGCTGTGTCAGCTGGATCGACAAGGGAGCCAGGACTGGTGATGTCCTCCCCTTCATCCCTCTGATCTCCCTCTCCCTTCCCTCTTTCCTTTTGCCTTTTTATTTCTCTTCCCACCAGAAGGGCAAAAATACCAATTCCCATGCTGAGAGTGGAATGCTAAAACTATTAAAACTATAAATAATATTAATTATTTTAATGTTTAAAATATTAAAGCTATTAAAACTTTGTGAGCTTTTTTGGACCCTTCTGACACCTGTGAGAAAAAACCTTGGGAGCTTCTCTCCTCTTGGGAGTGGGACACAGACCCGAGGGAAGAGGCTGGAGGAGCAGAGCTGCCCGACCTCCACATGGTCTCCTCTCCAGCAGATCCTGTTATCAGTGTTTGGGACACGGCAGCTCATTAACTCTGTGTTTCCCAGGTTCCTGCAGCATCTCCATGGTCTGCTTTCACAGGATTTGGAAAATTGAGCAAACAGAGAAGACTGTGAACAATGTAGGAAAAGAAATGCAACACAACCTTAAGGCTCTGCAGAATTAAAACCATATTCCAGGCTCCCCGGCCATTTTACAACTCCCAGGAAAAGATCTCACCCTTCAGGAATTCTCCCTTGGGGTTCAGCAGGGAGGAACCCCAGGATTTAACAGTGGGAATAAGCTGCCTCCCAGGCTCTGCAGCCTTCTTTCTGTTTGCCACACAAGAAAGAGGCTTCCTCCTGCAGTCTCAGGGCCAGCACTTCCTATCCCAAAGCATCTCACCCAAACGGGTGTTGTGTTTCTCTCTTTCAGTGGATTAATACCTTTAATTCACTTTTTCCCCACCCAGTCCAAGGACTCCGGACTCCTGGGATAACATTTTGAATAATTTCTCTCTATTCAGACAACTCCTTGTAACACACATCACAAATTGTTCCATGGTCAACGCGGTTTCTCTGCCGCACGGACTCACAGCCAGCAGTACCTCCAAACTCCACCTCCCCAAATCCACAGGCACCGGTGAATGCTGTGTAACACAGAAAATACCGCCCAGCCACCTCCCTTTTCCTGGGAGGGGCTCGGGGTGGCGGTACCACAGCCTCCTCCTGGCATCGGGGTCAGCACGGAGCTGCGGGTGCTGCCCTGGCCCAGCGAGGGGCCGCCAAGGGGGCTGTGGGGGATGCCCTATATGGAATGCATCACGGAGCCCCTGATGTTCCTGCAGGGCCAGCTGACCAGCGGCACGTGGGTGTCCTGCATGTGACCTTCCTGATGCTTCAGCAGGCTCCTCTTGAGCACAAATCTTTTGCTGCAGAGAGGACACTGGAAAAGCCTCTCTCCCGTGTGCCGGCGCTGGTGGTTCAGGAGGTAATCCTTCCTCCTGTAGGTTTTGTCACACTTGGAGCACTTGTAGGGTCTCTCTCCTGTGTGACTTGTCTGGTGCCTAACGAGCCACGAATGGCAAACGAAGTTTTTCCCACAGTCGCTGCAAATGTAGGATTTGCCCCGGCCCTGGCTCTGCTGCTGGGCAGGGCTGCCCCGGGCCAGGGGCGCCTCCCAGCAGGGGCTGGATCCCGATGTGTCCGTGGGGAAGCTCTCCTCGTTTTCAGCAGGTTCCTCTGTGCCCAGGCTGTCCTGGCCACGGGGCCTGCCTGTGCCCGGGAGAGTCTCTCCACACTCGGAGCGGGGCCCTGGCCCCTCACAGGAGGTGGGAGCAGCTCCCGGGCCCATTCCCTTCTCTCCTGGGCCCATTCCCTTCTCTCCTGGGCCCATTCCCTTCTCTCCTGGGCCCATTCCCTTCTCTCCTGGGCCCATTCCCTTCTCTCCCGGGCCCATTCCCATCTCTCCCGGGACCATTCCCATCTCTCCCGGGACCATTCCCATCTCTCCCGGGACCATTCCCATCTCTCCCGGGACCATTCCCATCTCTCCGGGGTGTGGGTGCAGCAGAGGGAACATTCTCTCACAAATGGGGCCCGGAAACACCTCCCCTTCTCCCTGTGGTGCCAGAGGCTGGTCCTGCTGTGGGCAGTTTCTCTCACACTTGTACACACAGGGCAGCTTTTCCAGGCTTTTCTCCTGAGCACTAAAGAAATCGTACTGAGCATCACCTCCAAGGCTGTTCCCGTTCCCGGCGGTGGTTGTTTCCATCATTTCTGAATTCCACTGACCGTCCCATGTCACTCCATGGCTGGGATTTTTGGGAAACCCCTCTCCCGGCCTTCCTGGTACTTCTAAGTCACAGGTCTTGCTCTCTAAGCAATCTGCTGGATGGTCCCCCTTCAAATTTTCATCTGAAACAGATTTCAGAGATTTTTTAAATTCAGGAGTGCCCTCAGGAATGTCCCTCCCTGCCCAAATCCACATCTTTAATACTGAGGGAGGAATGAAGTACCAGCATCCACTGAAACAAAATTTCCAGGAAAACAGAAGGACTTTTTTCAACTGTATTTTTTAAAATCTACCTAAAAAAATCACTGCTGCAGTCCCAGATTCAGCCTCTCACTCAGATAACAGAGCAGACACTGTCCCACCTCAGGGTTCCCAGCTGCTCTCCAGACACTCCCCTGAGCATCTCCAGGAGCAGAGGCCAAGCAGGGCCCTGGAGCCAGCTCAGCAAGTCGCAGAACTATGGGATCTCCTGAGCTGGGAGACACCCACAAGGACGGAGTGCAACCCCTGGCCCTACATGGACACCCCGACAATCCCACCCTGTGCCTGAGAGTGTTGTCCAAATGCTCCCTGAGCTCTGGCAGCCTCGGGGCTGTGCCCATTCCCATTGTCTGGTGCCCAACCACCCTCTGGGGGAAGAACCTTTCCCTGATACCCAACCTAAACCTCCCCTCCTGAGCTTATCAGAAGCGCTCTCTGCTCCCAGGAACTCGTTCTGTCTAACAAGCACCTGTTTCCTAACAAACAGCCTTGGAAACCCATTTCTCCTGCCTGAATAACAACCCAAGTGGAGTAATATTTTTGTTATGGAACTTTCAAAGAAAGTCACTGACTCGAATTGCAGCCAGGATGGAAAATCACTGTGATTAAAGTCCACTCTCTTGTGACCCTATAAACTGTGGTCCAAAGTGAGACCCACTGGGCTCCCAGCTCCCAGAAAATAAAGGAATGTGTGTCCCAAACACTGATAACTGGATGGCCATGGAGCCATGAGAAAGAACAAGATTTGGCTGGAGAAGGGTGGGCCATGTGGAGATAGGCCAGCAATTTCTGGGACAAACATCCTTGGTGTAGCTCCTGGAGACATAAACAACACAGAGCAAAGGCAGGAATGAGGTCAGGAAGTGGGAATGGATTACAGGGGGGGAATCAAGACCACCAAAAATCTCCAGACCATTTCCATAAAGGTCTGGAAGAACTGACTGCATGGGAAGTGAAAAACTTAAGTCTTCAGGGCAGGGAATCCTAAAAAAGTCCATTAAAAGCACTGAGGGTGCCCTCCATCCCCTCATCCACACTGCTGATAAAGACATCAAGCAGAATGGCCCCAGTACTGAGCCCTGGGGACACCACTGGTGACTGGCCACCAGCTGATGTCACTCCCTTGCCCAGCGCCCTGTGGGCCCAGCCCTCAGCCAGGTTTTCTTCCAGCTAAAAGCAGCACAAACTCGATCCAAGCAGCCTGAGCACAGCTCTGGGCTTGCCTCAACACAAGCCCAAGCCAGTGCCTCTGACAGCTTTTGGCCAGCTCAAGGGGGAAGGAGCCTCTTCAAAATTTTTGTGACCAAATATTAACCAGCAGACTGAGGTTTGTCCCAGTCCTCTCACAGTTAACATCGTAAGGTTGTTACATTTCATGCAGTATTAAAAAATACTCTAAACTGGATTTACTGTCCTCAAAACCCCAGCTGAAATTCATTATTGACCTGTACTTGGATCTGCAGAGATTTCCTCTTTCTCCAAGTCCTGTTGTTCAGAGCAGGGTGGCTCCTCCTCTTGTTTAATCCAGGATGAAACATCCATTGCATAAGTCTGAAATCCTGTTAATTGGGCAGAATTCACAAAACGTCGAGGAGTTTTTTTGAGAATTTTTTTTTTGAGAATATTTTTGAGAAAAAAATTTGAGAAACACTGGGGGAAGGCGGTGGGGGGGGAAGACACAAAACTTGGATAATTTGGGAATGCACCACGGTAACAAAGCATGGGGAAGGCACAAGAGGAAGAGCCATTAAGGGGTAATTTCTGCAGTGGAGTTTTTGGCAGATCCTCACCTGTGTCAGGATCTCTCAGGAGGTCCTCACCCTCTGTGCCTGGCAGCTCCCTGGCATCCACCTCGCTGCCTTTCCTGGTCTGACTGGATGCCTCAGGCTCATAAAATCCTTGCTCTGCTAAGGAGGAAGTCCAGGAGAAGTGTATCATACCTGCTTAAACTCAGGATTTCACAAGGCTGAAAACCTGCTCTGGTCTGGGCTTTGTTTGGAGGTTGTTACCCCAAGCCAAGCCCCCCTAAGCCAGTATTTTAAGGAAATCTGTTGGAAAGGTCTAAAAATCCCAGTTGGCTATAAACACTGGGAAGCCAAGTATAGTTCCAGTGGAGCCAACAGGCAGCACTACTGCCTTTGTAAAGAGGGAGGAAAATCTGCAAAACAGAGCAGCTGATTTGTAAAACAAAGAGGTTCCAAGTGAGAGGGCAAAGAATGGGGCCCTGGGCTCTGAAACCTTTCAGAGGAGTCTGTGTGCTCCTGCTTACCCAGGAAAACCCCAAAAGGGAAGGGAGGAGAGAAAAGGCAACCTGAAGGAATTTAGGGGAGGATGAAACATCTGCTAATCCACACTTGGATAAAAACCAGCCATGCAGCCACAAACTCCAAAATGCCCGTGAGAAGGGGAAGGGGCAACACCAGCCCTCACCTGTGAGGTCTGCTGGCAAGTCTGCTCAAAACTTCTTAAAGATTTGGAATACATGAGCAGAGGTGGGGGGAAAAACCCCCACACAACCTGGATTTTCATCCCTCTGTTTTCCCTGAGGTATGAAGTTAGTCACCTGGGCAGGGCTCTCCAGGAGCTTCTGCAGCCTCCTCCTCCCGATCTGCAGCGCACAACTCTTCCTCTTGCTTAATCCGGATTATGCTGACTTCTGTTAACAGGAACCAGCGTTATTTTAACACCATACAAAATTAATTCCAATTATCAGCCCAGCCCAGGCAGATCTGCTCTGTTCTAGCTCACATTCCAGAGAAAACCTCGCTACAGTTCTAGTTCCTGCTGACCAAGGCCTCTTGAACAGACCTGAATTGTTGGTTACAAAACTCTCAGCAGATATTTGAGCCTGAGAAATGCACAAAATTTTCATGCAAGTGAAAACACGTTCTCTGTGGCCCCAGGAAAGGCCAGAGCCACTTGAATTCTTGTCCTTGAGTTTCGTTTCTCTCTTGGTACCGCTGGAGTTCTGTTGTTTCCTTTTCAATCCCTCTCAGTCACACACCACTGCTCACCCATCAGAGAAACACTCATGAGAAGAGAGTTTTTAGAGAATAAGTCATGAAACTTACAGAAAAAAGAAAACAAAAGTCTGTGGAATAAATAAAGAAAAGCAGATGGGCCAGTGCTCTGCACTTTTACAGTGCAGACCTGGCCAAGGGGATGGTGGATTTCCCAGAAGAGGGAAAAGAAGGGTGTGATGGAACGTCCTGGAAAGGCTGGTGGGGATGGAACGTCTGACAGCAGCAGTTGGAAGACCAAACTCAGCATAGGAAGCACCTTGGAGAGATGCTGGTCATAGAATCATGGAATTGTTGAGGCTGGGAAAGCCCTTTAAGGTCACTGAGTCCAACCATTCCCCCAGCACTGCCAAGGCCACCAGTGACCTTGTCACCAAGTGCCACATCCACAGGGCTTCACAATGAAGCCTCAATGGAGACTTCACCACTGCCCTGGGCAACTGGGCCAGGGTTGGACAGACTTTTTGGGGAAGGAAATTTCCCAGTATCCAACTAAACCTTCTCTGGCACAGCTTGAGGCTGTTCCCTCTGCTCCTGTCCCTGTTCCCTGGAGCAGAGCCCGACCCCCCCCAGCCGTCCCCTCCTGTCAGGGAGTTGTGCAGAGCCACAAGGGCCCCCCGAGCCTCCTTGGCCAAAACACCACCCACACCCCAGATGTCCCCAAAATCTGGCAGGTGCTCTGTGTCCCGTGTCCCTCTCCCCCCCATCGGCCCTGACACCACTCACCAGTGTTGGTCTCCACGGGATTCCCTCTCGCATCCCGGTCCTCGCAGCTCCGGGCACTCGGCTGGTTCCCACCCTCTGCCGGGGCCTGGGCACTGTGTCCAGCGGCGTTCGGCCCTGTGGGGAGTGGCGGCAGAGGGGTGGCCGGGGGGACACCACGGGGCTCCTTCGTCACCCACCGTGACCCCGGCCACCCTTACTGCATCCAGGTACACCTACACCTTGAGCACAGCGCCCCGTGAGGGAACAGGATCCCCCTCAGAGCCAGGAGGGACTGGTGATCGGCCTAGAGCCGTGAGGGAACAGGATCCCCCTGAGAGCCATGGGGGATCAGGGTCCACCCAGAGCCATGAGGGAACAGGATCCCCTCTCAAAGCTGTGAGAGACTGGGGTTCAGCCCAGAGCCGTGAGGGAACAGGGTCCTCTCAGAGCCATGAGGGATCAGGGTCCACACAGAGCTATGAGGGAACATCATAGCTCCCTCAGAGCTGTGAGGGATCAGGTTCCACCCAGAGTCATGAGGGAACAGGATCCCATTCAGAGCCATGAGGGAACAATATCCCCTCAGAGCCACGATGGAACTGGATCCTCCCTCAGAGCCATGAGGGATCAGGTTCCACCCAGAGCCATGAGGGAACACAATCCCCCTCAGAGCTGTGAGGGATCAGGGTCCTCAGAGCTGTAAGGGATTGGAGTCCCATCCAGAGCCATGAGGGAACAGGATCCCCTCAGAGCCATGAGGGAACAAGATCCCGCTCAGAGCTGTTTGGGATCAGGGTTCAGCCCAGAATCTTGAGGGAACAGGATCCCATTCAGAGCCATGTGGGATCAGGTTCCACCCAGAGCCATGAGGGAACAGGATCCCCTCAGGGCCATGAGGGATCGGGTTCCACCCGGAGCCATGAGGGAACAGGATCCCATGCAGAGCCATGAGGGATCGGGTTCCACCCGGAGCCATGAGGGAACAGGATCCCCCTCAGAGCTGTTTGGGATCAGGGTCCTCAGAGCTGTGAGGGATTGGAGTTCCATCCAGAGCCATGAGGGAACAGGATCCCCTCAGAGCCATGAGGAGTCAGGTCCCATCTGAGCTGTGAGGGGCTTGGGGATCCTCTCAGAGCCATGAGGGACTGGAGTCCCCTCAGAGCCACGAGGGATCAAGGATCCTTTCAGAGCTGTGAGACACTTGTGGATTCTTTCAGATCTGTGAGGGATTGTGGTCGCTATCCATTTAGGTGGGATATTGGGAAAATTCCTTCTTGGAAAGGGCTGCCCAGCCCTAGCACAGGGTGTCCAGGGCAGTGGTGGAGTTCCCCATCTGTGAAAGGATTTAAAAGCACTGTGAATGTGGCACTTGGGGACATGGGTTAGTAGTGCCTTGGCAGTGCTGGGAAATGGCTGGACTTGATGGTCAGAGATATTCAGATTCCCAACTTCAACAATTCCATGATTCTGTGACTCCTGCAAGCATCACTCTACCCTTGCACAGGGACAGTCTCTACTCTTCCTCTCAGTTCTGAAGAAGCAGTGCCTTTCTGTGTCATTTCACATTTTGTCTTGAATTCAGGGTTCTATTTTTGCAATTCAAACAACACAAATCCCAAAATAGCTCAGAGATTTGCTACAAATAACATGTATTTGTCTCTGAAGTTCAGGAGAGCTGGGCTGGAACAGAGAAACCATGACTGACTGTAAAATCCTGCATCACCTCTGATATCAAAGGCAGCTTCAAAAAGTGATGAAGCATGGAGCACGTAAAATACAGAAACAGCCCACAAAGGGCACCTCAGGTTGTTTGTAGAGTAATCCATGAGTGCTGCTGAGATGATCCCAAATAGAACTCAGGATATTCTGGTCACAAGGGAATCACAAATGTCCCCCCACTGCTTCACAGGGCCACAGCTTTGCCTCTTTATCCCAGAATACATCCTGCTCTTATGGAATCCTGGAATGGTTTGGGTGGCACCTTAAAGCTCATCCAGTGCCACCCCCTGCCATAGGCAGGGACACCTTCCACTATCCCAGGTTGCTCCAAGCCCTGTCCAACTTCTCCTTTAACACTTCCAGGGATGGGGCAGCCACAGCTTCTCTGGGCAACCTGTGCCAGAGCCTCACCACCCTCAGCCAGGAATTCCTTCCCAATAACCCACCTAACCCAGCCCTCTGCCAGCAGGAAGCCTTTGCCTCAACATCATCCTGCAATTTAGGTCACAAAGAATATTAAAAAAAACGGAACTATAAAATCTTTTGATCCAAGTTCTAGCTGGACCAAAACACGGAATGTAATTTTCCCTCTTTCTGTACTAAAGTATCAAATCAGCCAAAATTTTAGGGAGAGTTCTAAACTCATTTGTTCCTGAGCGAGATGTGACCAAGCAGATTGTGACTGGAAGTTGGTTTCCGTATCCAACAATTAAATCCACAAGGAGATGAAATGCAGCAGGAACCCCAATGGTTCCACTGTCATGACACTGTCAAGAGGTTTGATGTCTCCAAGAAATTTTGAGGTGAGATGAACTGTTGATTTCATGGATTTCCTCGGAAGGGAACAATTCCATTCAAATCATCTGACACTCCACAGAACCCATGGATTCTTGGACAAGAGAAAGCTAAAAATGCTCTTCACAACTGAGCATTTTGACTGAAACCCCAAATTTTATGCTGATCCAGAAAGAAAAAACTTCTCCAGGGGAAGACGATTTCAGTATGACTTAAATAATAATGAGGTCACTATTATTTAGGTGTTTTGATTTGTTAATTCTATTTATTAAACAGAATTAACAAATCCTGTTTATTATCAAACTCTCTCATCTCCACCCTCTATATTTGGATCTAAATCTCTCTATAAATTGCAGTATTCTACTGCTCTTGTGACAGCACTGATGGAGACTCTGAAGGGCAACAATCCTCCTGAACTTGTGTTCCAGAACAAACAGCTGCTGCCAAAACACAAGTGAAATGCATCAAGAAATAAAAAAAAAGTCCTCAAAACAAACCACAAACTAAGCATTTCTTCTCTTCCTGGACTCAACCCATCACGACCACAACACTGAAAATGTTTTGCTGGCTGCAGGACTGACGTGATCTGGCTGAGAATTGTATTGTGAGCTTATTTACACCCTATTTTTAGACATTTTTACACTTCAGGCCTGTTTGGATCTCGGATACACACATGGAGAACCATTCTCCTGCTCAGGTTCCACCACAGTATTGAAAAAAAATTAAAATCAATTGAACCCCATGAATTTTTTTTGATTTGAGGTCAACTTCTGTCTCTCCATACATAAGGTACAATACTACAAACTACGATTCACAGTAGGTAAAATGATTTGAAAAATAAAAAAAAATTGAAAGAAAGCATTTAGAACTTCACAGGCTTAACGTTATTTTTATTAAAAATCAAGTCTTTACTGCTGCAAATTTAATCAGCATTTTTCAAATAGACAGAAACAAGTTCCCTGCCCTGAATTGTTCTCAAATTAATGATCCCCTGTATTCCAAGGGATTCATTCCAGGTATGCCAGCCTCCTCACCTGCAGTGCCTCAGCCTCCCAGCACTTTCACCTTCCCAACAATAAAACTCTCCCCGGGCCTCCTCAGCACGGCTCCTGCTCTCTCCCCACCGCCCCGCCTGCCTCCCCTCTGCCCCCACTGTCCCACACCAGGAATGTCAGGGATTCCCACATCTCCAGCAGCACGAGACGCTGTGGAATCGGTCAGAACTCACCCACACCAAGCTCGGAAAACTCCATGCCCTCCACGGCTCCCTGCTCCTTTGCATACGGCTCTTCCTCCTCTTCCTGCTTCACGGTGACAGCAAAGCTCGGCTCTGGAATGCTGCAGTCTGCCGAGGAAAAGAGGAAACTCCTTTATTGGAAAGGAGGAAACTCCTTCACCGGTTATCGCAGCCCCACTGGACTCCTCCCTGCTGCCCCAGGAAGTTTGTGCCCACCCACCCACCGTGTTCCAGAGGGTCCTCCCCACCCTGGAGCCCAGGCTCTTGCACAACACTCACCATGGCCAGGCTCAGCCAGCCCTGCTCTTCCCTCCTGGTTTTCCTGCACTTCTCTGCTGTCCCAGCTGCTCACATTGAGTTCAAACAGCAGAGCTTCTGCCAATGACAGAAATTGCAGAATCGGATCACAGAATCCCAGGAGGGTTTAGGTTAATCTTGTTCCACCCTCTGCCATGCTCATGCTTCTACTATCCCAGATTGCTCCAAGCCCCATCCAGTCTGGCTTTGAACACTTCCAAGGATCCAGGGACAGGCATAGATTGTGTGCCAGGGCCCCACCATCCTCATAGCCAAGAATTTCTTCCTGACTTGTAATCCTAAATATCAAACCTGTTACATTTTTTTATCACCCTCTGTTACTCCCCCTGAACCTGCTCCTTTTGAGATCCAAGAAGTTCCCTCCGAGCAAACCAGGATCATCACCCTGTGCCAGCCTCTGTCTGGTGAATGCACCACATGACCCTCACCCCCAGGATTAAAGCTTTATTTCATCCCTTACCTGCACCTGGTTCTGCTGGGATCTCTCTGGGAGCTGCCTCCTGCTCACTACAGGGTGCTTCTCCTCCCTGGAGCCGTGACAGGAGGGCAGGTTCCGAGATGACATCGTCTGACAAGGAACAGAGAAAGGAATGTTTCCTTGCTGCATCCACAGGGAGGAACACACCCAGCTGTGCTCCCCAAACCAGCTCCATCAGCTACAACACATGGCTGAGCAGCATGGAGAGTCCTCAAACACAGGCACCGGCCTCACTGTGTTCCCACAAAGCTGCTTCCCACCTCTGGGAAAGTGCTGATAACTGACCCAACAGCAACACTCACCCAGCAGGACCAGGGCTTCTCTCTTCCCTGTCAGCACCTTTCCATACAGCTCCCTCTGCCACTCCTCCAGGTTCTCCCACTCCTGAGTGGAAAAGCCAGTGGCATTGTTTTCCAACGCCACAGACGGGGCCTGCAATCCCAAAAGTGACACTCAGCACTGCTCCTGGAACACAGAGAATCCTACTCCTTACTTATCCCTGCTTCCAGGTGTCAGGGAAAGAAACTTCCTGCCTTGGGGCATCCTCTGGACACTGAGAGTAACAGTGTGGATGCTGGCTAAACTTTGGGAGGTGAATTGTGTATTCCACAACGTTCTTACTTCCCTCTGGAACCTGATCCCATTGGGGACCTCAGAGTGGGGAAGAACTTCCCGTTGTCGGTAAAAACGTAACAGCCCATGCTTTTGTAGGGAAAACCAGCTGAATATAACAATACACAGGCGCAATCACTTCCTGCTTCGTGCCTTGGCACGACAGGCGACAGAAGAAACCTCGTCAGAGATCTTGGAACGATTTCCATGGCGGAAAGCTGCCAGGAGAGGCGAGGAGCAGAGGAGCCTCTGCGCTGTCCCTGTCCCCCCCAGACCCCTTAAAGACCCATCCGTTACCTTGGGGACCTCCACCCCGGGGGGCAGCCGCAGGATCCAGAGATTTCTGTTCTTCAGCAGGTTCTCCATGTTCTCCAGGCGCCGCTGGAGCCGCCCGTACTCCTGGACGAGGGTGCCCAGCGCCGCGCACTTGCTCTCCAGCTGGTTCCCGAACTCCCCGACCATTTTCTCGCAGTCCAGGTGTTTCTTCTCGCTGTTCCCGGCCCGGTGTTCCAGGCTGAAGAGGCGGGACGCGTGTGCGGCCACGCTGCGCTCCAGCGCCTGCACGGCCGCCACCACGGTCCACAGCGAGATGGTGCTGCCGCCCGCCAGCTCCATCCCCGCACCGGCAGAGACGGAGCGCAGGGCCAGGCTGCGGCACCGGGGCTGGGGAACGGAGACAGCGGGGCAGCACAGCCCCTCCTCGGCCGCCGCACACCGGGGCCGGCCCGGTCCTTCCCGTGCCTCCCGCAGCGCAGCTCGGAGCTCTCCGCTCGGACCGGCCCGGCCTCGCCGCCGCCTTTCCTTGCCGCCAAGAAGCGCCGCTTCCTCTTCCTCCTCCGCTTCCGCCGCCGCCACAGCGGCCCCCGCCGGCCGGCAGCCCAGCCCCCGCAGTGATTGACAGCTGTCAGTCACCGGCAAGGGGCTGATGCTGATCGGAGCGGCAGGAAAGCCCCCCGGGGTTCCACCGCAGCGGCGCTTCCCCGCGGGACACGGAATTCCAGAATTCCAGAATGGAAGGGACCACAGTGGGCACCTGGCGGCAGGCACTTCCCTGCTCCAGCAGGGCCATCCCAGAGCACAGGGCTCAGGATCACATCCCGACAATTCTGGAATATCCCCGGTGAGGAGACTCCAGCCCATCTCTGGGCTCTGCTCAGGGCTGGGCACTGCCCAGGGCAGGAGTTCTGCCTCCTGTGCCGGGCAATTCCTGGGATCAGCCCCTGCCCCTTCCTCTGGGGCCATTGCTGGGCCTGGAGCAGAGCCCGGGCCCTGCTCTGACCCTCTCTGCACACAGGGACACCCAGGGACAGAGAGGGACACCCGGGGACACGCAGGGACAGACAGGGACAGTCAGGGACACCCAGGGACACGCAGGGACACCCACGGCTGAGGGCCCCTCTCAGCTGGGGCTCCTCTCCAGGCTGAGCAGCCCCAGCTCCCTCAGCCTTTCCTGGGCACGGAGATGCTCCAGGCCCTTCCTCAGCTCCAGGAGCTCCTGTCCCTGCTGTGCTGAGGACCCAGAGCTGGACACAACACCCCAGAGGAGCCTCCAGGGCTGGGCACAGGATCCCTCCCTGACCTGCTGGGAATGCTCTTCCCAATAGACCCCAGGATCTCATTGGCCTCTCGTTCCCAGGACACTCTGCTGGCTCAGGGACAGCTCATTGTCACCCAGGATCCCCAGTTCCTTCCCCACGGAGCTGCTCCAGCAGGTCACCTGGGTTTGTTCCTCCCCATGTGCGGCACCAGCGCTTGCCCTTGTTGAATTCCAGAGGTTTCCTCTCTGCCCATCTCTCTCCAACCTGCCGAGGTCCCTCTGAAGGGCCACACAGCCCTCGGGGGGATCGGCCGCTCCTCCCACCTTTGATCCCTCACCCAGG
>WAAG01088317.1:17280-28864 GCA_013390105.1 Tichodroma muraria | reverse complement strand
GGAGCGCACGGTGCGGGCCGGCGGGGCCCGGCTGGCCGCGCTCCTGAGGGACAACTCCCGCCGCCTCCGCCGCATCCAGCGCCAGCTCCGCCGCTGCCGCTGCGGGGGCAACCGCACCGGCACCGGCACTGGCACCGCCCGGGAGCGGACACAGGTAACCGCGACGGGGTCGGGGCCCAGGGAACCGGGACGGGCCCGCACGGTAATAGGATGAGCCCGGGGGACGGGGATGCGACCCGGGGAATGGGAACCAACCCCAGGGAATGAGGAGAGGAACGGGCGCCGGGCATTTGGGATCGGGCTGAGCCCACGGTGACAGGGACAAGCTCTGAGGAATGGGGACGGGGACATGCCAGGGGTGACAGGGACAAGTTCTGGGTAATGGGGTTGGGGATGAGCCCATGGTGACAGGGATGGACCCGTGGTAATGAGGATGAGTCCCAGGGAACAGGGATGTACCCTCAGTGACAGGGATGGGGTGCAGGTAATGGAGACAAGCCCCAGCTGATGCGGACAAGCCCCAGGTAACGGGGACATGCCAGCGGTGACAAACGGGGACAATGCCCAGCTAATGGGAATGTGCCGAAGATAGACAGGGATGTGTCCCAGCTCACAGGGATGTGCCCAGGGTGACAGGTTCAGACTGCAGGTGACAGAGATATGCCCAAAGCAATGGGAAAGTGGCCCAGGTGACCGTGTGGCCATGGGATGTGCTGTTGGCCCTCAGCAGCTGCACAGAGCCAGATGGACACGGCTCCTCTCGTGCTTGTCCCTGTCCCTAGGGAAGAGGGGGAGCAGAACACCCACCCCAAGGGTTTCAGCCATGTTGGGCCCTACTGGGGTGATGTGGGATGGTGCCACCTGTCCCGCTCACACCTGAGGGGTCATCACTTACCTGGCTGCCAGGATGGATCCTGGGAATCTGCCCCTGGTCTGGGGAGGAACAGCTGGGATGCTCCCTGGGATGTTCCCTAAAACCCTCCCTGGTCTTGCTGGGATGTCTGGGGATGTTCCCCATGACATGGCTCTGCCCATAGGAACTCCGGACCCCCAGGCGCTTGGGGAGGGGCTCAGTGGGGACCCCCAGGTGGAGCCTCCTGTACTTCCAGGTGCCGGCGGCAGGCGAGGGTGAGGCGGCCGCTCTGCCGGAGCAGGAGCTGGGGGACAGCCGGGAGCTCCGTGGGATCGCCAGGATGGGGAGTTACGAGGCCATGGTCCCTCTCGGTGAGGATCACTCAGATCATGTCGGAAGCATCGTCATCCCTGGGCTGATGCAGCTTCCAACCCCTCCCCACGTGGAACATGGGGGGATTCCTGGTGACATGTCCTGCAGCTGGTGTTCCTGCACTGTTTTTTCCTGGGATATGGGCTGTACATGGATCATCCTGCAGGGATTTGCTGCAGAGAGTCTTACGTTTTAGTACTCATTAATTTTGGGCTGAAATTTTAGAGCTTGAGTGTCCATCAGGCACTTCCTGGGATAAGCAAAAATCACGTGCCTGGTTCGTGGCCTGTGTGATCAGATGTCCTGGTATTCCAGGACCCTGCTTTGGCTGGTCCCCACTGTCAGCAGTTCATCCCATTGCTCCCCCTTCCCAGGGTCCGAGGATGCTGGTTCCAAACCTGCACTGCTGCCGCCAGCCGAGGACAGGGAGGAGCCAGGGACCCCCGGGCTGACGGAGAAGGGAACGGTGCCAGGACAGCTTGGTGACAGTGAGTGACAGCGAGGGGGGCTGAGGATGGGCACTGACAACCCACCTGGACTGGGCAGAGTTCTTAAGGATGGAAAATGAGAAAACCTGGGGCAAGGCTCAGTGAGGGTGGCTCTGGAGCTGGGTACCTGTGGGTGGATGCTTCCTTCTCCTTCAGGGAGGCTTTGCTTTGATCCTTTTCCCTGGATTCACCCACTTAATCTCTGCCATTTCTGATGGGGTTCTTTCCAGGATGGAGGACTCTGCACCTCAGTTTTGCCTTCATATTCACACTGGTTTGGTTTTTTTTGTGAGGATTGTATTGTCAGTCCGTAGTGTCTATTGAGTCCAGCATGCCCAGGGCAGTGGTGAAGTCTCCATTCCTGGAAGGATTTAAAAGCTGTGTGGATGTGGCACTTGGGGACATGGGTCAGTGGTGGCCTTGGCAGTGCTTGGTTGATGACTGGACTTGATCATCTTGGAGGCCTTTGCAAACCTCACTAATTCCGTGAATCCGTGATGTCCCTGAGGTCCAACAAGCTGACCGGACAACCCCCCTTCACCTCATCTCCTGGGAATCCCTTCCTGCTCCCTTTCATTCTTTGCCAGTTCCTCTCACCTCTGCTCCCGCTCCCACTCTGGAGCTGCAGGCACGGGAGGACTTCCCTTCCTGGGAATGAACTGTGGTCTCTCCACAGGTGAGATGATCGTGATCAAGACAGAAGAGCAGCAGCCGCAGGAGGACGGAGCTGAGCTCCTGGCACTGCCGATGGTGCCCGCGGTGAGGCTGGATGAGGAGGTTCCCCTCAGCCAGGAGCAGCCGGTTTCCTGGGAGAGCCACGGCGTGGCGGGGCCAAAGGCGGTCGGAGCGGGCTTGGGGGAATTCTGCCTGGGGGAATTCAAGCCGGTGGTGGTGCCCGTGGAGGCGCACCCTGCCCCGGGCCTGCCCTTCCCCACGGAGCACGCGCTGGGCGCGGGCACGGAGCAGCCGTTCGCCCTTGCCCAGGGAATGCCGCTGGGAGAAGACCCCGCGGCCGAGGTGGCCTCGCCGCAGCCCGGCTGGGAGCAGCAGAGTCCCCAGGACGATCCCCGGGCGCTGCCGCCGGGCTGGAAGAGCGTCCGGCTGACACGGAACCTCCTGGCGCGGCAGCAGAGCCGGGCGAGGAAGAGCAATGGCTCCTTCATCTGCACGTCCTGCGGGAAGAGCCTGGCCCACCACGCCGCGCTGCTGCGGCACCAGCGCCTGCACACGGGCGAGCGGCCCTTCCAGTGCCCGGCCTGCGGCAAGAGCTTCAACGAGAAGTCCAACCTCAACAAGCACTACCGGATCCACACCGGGGAGCGGCCGTACCGCTGCCCCGCCTGCGGCAAGGGCTTCGTGCAGAAGCACCACCTGCAGAAGCACCAGCGCATCCACGGGCCGCAGCTCCGCGGCGCGTGGCCGGGCCGGCCGGCGCGGGCCAGCGCCACCGGGGAGCGGCTCTACCGCTGCATCGAGTGCGCCGAGAGCTTCCCCCAGAAAGCGTCGCTGGAGGAGCACCAGCGCCGGCACACCCAGCAGCGCCCCTTCCAGTGCCACGGCTGCACCAAGAGCTTCCGGCACCGGCAGTCGCTGAACCACCACCAGAAGGTGCACGCCGTGGCCACCTCTCCGGCCGGCAGCTTGCCGGGACACGAGCCGGAGCTGGAGCCCTGCGAGGCTCTGAGCCAGGATAATCGGTAGCCAGAGGGCTGGAGAAAGAAGGGACAGTGGTTCTTCAGCGTGGCACACGCTGGGCAGCTGGGACTTGTGGCAGCACTGGGAGTTTGTCCACGATGCTGTGGGACTTTGTGGCACCAGCTGGGTCTCGGGAGGAGGAGGAGAGGAGGAGCCTGCTGTGCTGTTCAGCAGGCAAGAGCCCAGGGTGGGATGGGACTGGCCGCGAGGCAGCAGATGAAGGGCAGCAACTGGAGCCGAGCCGGGCAGTGCTGCTGCCCTGTGGATTCAGCAGAGGAGCGGCTGTGTCAGATCCCATGGTTGGAATTTGGGTTGTTTGAACATGGGAATTTGGGTTGTTTGACCACCACCACTGTGCAGGGAGGGGCCCTGGGAGTGGTCAGTGGCCGGGGGGGCAGTAGATAGCCCTGAGAAGGCTGTGGGGGCTGGGTGGCAGGACCAGCCGGGAAGAGAACCAGATAAAAGACTGAGCTGACTGTGGTCTCCTGTTGTGCTCCGGGGCAGGCTGGGGGTGATATCCCTGGCTCAGCAGGGATGGGGTCATCGGGCAGGAATGCAGAGCTACCTGGTGGGAATGTGTGATGGGAATGTGGAGCAGTCCCACAGGAATCCCCCACAGGATTCTCTGTAGGATGTGGGCACCGCAGGACTCCCTGGCTGTGCTGAGGGACATGTCCCACCCACGGTGGCCAGGGCCACTCCATCCCCTGCCCTTCCCTGCTCCCTTTGGCCGCTCATCCTTCCTGGGTGGGATTCCACAACTCATCCAGCGACCTGGGGGCTCTGGAGCTGCTGGCAGTGACTCCCAAAACCCTCCTGCTGAGAGCTGTCCTGGCTGATCCCAGTTCTGTGCCCACAGGCACCAGCGCAGCCCCCAAAGCAGCTGGACATAGACAGATACTTTATTGATTCCACAGCCTGAGAAAGGGATCAGAAATGTCAGAGGGAACGCTGCTCCCGGTCACAGCAGATTTGGAAATGCCAGGCTGGGGCTGCTGGCCCTTCTGCTGGCCTGGGGGGATTCACCCACAGGCAACACCAGCACACCAGCTCAGCCATGCCTCTGGGATCAACTGCGGAGCTCTGGGATCTCCACCTGGGCAGGGATAACCTGCCACTGGCTCACTGCCAGACCCATGGTCACCTGTCCATGAGGGCATCTGCCCCTGTGTCTGTCACTGGCACCTCTCCTGGCTCCTGCTGCAGTCTGGGAATGCTCCACTCTGCTGTCCCAGGGGCAGGAATTGTGAGACACCAGCCCAGCGGAGCAGTGGGATGTCATGCGTATTCCTGTGGAGCAGCTTGGATGCTGCTGTCCATCCCATGGAGCAGGAGGTGGCTGAGGATCACACTGGATGTGGCACAGGTGTTCCCTCAGCTCCCAAAGCTTCCCACAGCAGCACCATCACACCTTGGGAATGACTCTGAATGAAAGATGGGAAAAGCCTACCAGTGCTCACTGCTCAGAGAGGGACACAGACCTCAGGGTGTCAAATAATTACATCAAACAACTCAAAGAAAACAAAAAAACCTGGAAAACTAAATGCAAGAGTCCCAACAGCTGCTCCATTGTGTCCATGTGGCGATGGCTCCAGGTGGGATGTGCTCCCTGTGCGCACCCAGTGCGTGGGATGCACGTGGGGCTCTGGCCACGGACGCTGCTCCGGTGGCTCCGGGGGACACGGGAGCAGCGCCAGGCCTGGCTTCCAGTGGCTGCCTCCGGGCAGGTCCCCCTCTCCCTGACTGAGGTAGCTGCAGAACTTTCCCGTAGGATTCATTATGGTGGGATTTTGGGCAAAAGGGGACGAGCTGCGGTTGCGAGAGTGGGAGTGTCCTCCAGAGCCGAGGGGCCGCTCTGTGCAGGCGCATCCACGAGGATCAGGGGTGCTGCTTCAGCATGGGGCTCGCTGACCCGTCAAGTATTCTAAAATCACTTTGCACCCATGCAGGATGGTCCCAAAGGTGCCTGTGGCCTCCCTGACAGACCTGCCGGCATCCTTGGAATACACCAGCACGGAATATTGGGGTCTGGTTTGTCCTATGGATCTTCCAGTGCAAAGCTACAGCGTTCCAGCCTGCTGGAGGGGGTGTTGGCTGATCTTCTCCCCAGGGTGCGGGGTGGCAAGGACGCAGTGGGGTCTCAGAGATGTCGCTCTCCATTTGGTGTCTCAGTCAAGAGGCTTGGTCCAAAGGAGCAAAGGGCTGCTTGGGAATGCTGCCAGCTCCATTCCCTTCTCCCTGCCCTCTTCAGTTGTGTTCCCGAACGCCAAGGGGTCAGCTCCAACATCAAGGAATGTGAAAGCTCTGCTCCTGTTTGACCAGGATTCACCTGGTCATCTCCCAGGAATCTCAGCTTGAGAAAATTCCAAGCATCAGCCAACAGGAACAAGTCAGTGGAATGGTTAAGCATTATGGATTGCTGGAGGCTTCTGCAATTTGTTCTCTCTTGTGGTCTCCAAGCTTCCCATTCTTGCTACAACCCAGGAAGCTCCTAAAACACAGCAGATTCCCAATCCCGGTGTCCCACCAGGTGCAAACCCAACAAACTCGCAGCTTCTCTCCAGGGACACCCACGGTTCAGATCTGTCCCGGAGTCATTTCTCTGTCATCCCTGAAGCCACTGCCCTGGATCCCAGCTGCACCACGGGCTGCACGGCTTTCCTGATGTGGTCAGGGAGCGGGGAGCCTTTGTCCGGGAGCCCCAGTGGTGTCGCTCCCAACAGCAGCACGTTGGACAGGCTCGCCTTTGCAGCCACAGGGCTCCCGTTCCCTTGGGAAAGGCTGCTCTCGGCCTCGGGAGCCCCGTGCTGCAGGGATGCCGGGATAGCGGCGGGCGGCGGGGCGTTGGCCTCCCGCTGGAGCGCGGCCAGAGCCCGCTCGTGGATCTTCTTGTGGCGCAGGAGGTGATTGCTGCGGGTGAAGCACTTGTTGCAGGAGCTGCAGCAGTAGGGCCGGTCACGCGCGTGGGTCTGGAGGTGCCGCTTCAGCGACACGGAACACGACAGGAACTTCTTGCAGTGGGGGCACTTCAGCCTGGAATCGGGCGGCCGCGCGATCCCGCAGCCGGACAGGCCCTCCCTGTCCGGCTCCTCCTTGGGCTGGCCCAGCCAGGCCCCCCCGACGTGGCCACCGCCGCCCAGCCCCTGGGCGCCGCCGCACGGGTCCCTGCGCGGGCGGATGCGCAGCTCGGGGTGGACGTTGCCCCAGACCTTGGCCCCGAAGGCTCTGTCCTTGACGTGGATGCTGCGGTGGAGGTCCAGGTGCCGTTTGTTGCTGAAGCCGATCTCGCACACGGGGCACTCGTAGGGCCCCTCCTTGGCGTGGCTGCGCTGGTGGATGATGAGGTTGATCTTGAGGCGGAAGCGCTTCCCGCACTCCGTGCAGGGGTGGGACCATTCCCGCACGTACCCGCGCCGGCAGTTGCCCATCAGGAGGTTGCTGGCCTCGCACCGGTTCGGCTTCTTCTTGCTCTTGGCTTTCACCAGCTCGTTTTTGGGACACTTCTGGATCTCGGAGCCAGGAGAGGGTGTGGATTCCTCTGCCAGAAGCTCAGGCTCCTCTTCCTTCACCTTGATGTCCTCGGGAGAAGCCCCTTCACACGGCGTTTCATCTTCCATGCACGAGGCTTCCTCTGGAACAGAGAGACACCGTGTTGGTGCCAGCACTGGTGTGACACAAGAGCAGGGCCCCTCCCTGTGCCGGCACTGCTGGGGCACCTCCAGTCCCAGGGGCAGCTCTGGGCTTCTCGTGACAAGAATGACGTGGAGGGGCTGGAGCATGTCCAGGGAAGGGAACGGAGCTGGGGAAGGGGCTGGAGCCCCAGGAGAGGCTGAAGGAGCTGGGAAAGGGGCTCAGCCTGGAGCAAAGGAGGCTCAGAGGGGACCTTCTGGCTCTGCACAACTCCCTGACAGGAGGGGACAGCCGGGGGGGTCGGGCTCTGCTCCCAAGGAACAGGGACAGGGCAAGGGGAAACAGCCTCAAGCTGTGCCACAGGAGGTCCAGGTTGGATACTGGGAAAATTCCTTCCCCAAAAAGGGTTGTCCAGCCCTGGCACAGTGCCCCAGGGCCGGGATGGAGCGCCCATCCCTGGAGGGCTCCCAGGCTGAGCCCTCCATGGGTGCTATCGGGACCAGTGGCACAAGAGACCCGCCTCTAAACCCACAAGATGTTGCAGGAAAAATAAAAGGAACCTCTGAAACTTCATTTTCCTTCCCTATTTCAAGCCCATCAGCTCTGGAAGGTGCTTTCCACCCACCTGCCAGGCCCCATGTCCCCAGCACAGGGTGACTCACCAGTGTCAGGCTCTGACGGGTTCTCCTCCATCTCCGGGTCCTCGTCTGCCACCATCCCTGGCTGAGGGTCCCCCAGGGACATCACATTCATCATCAGGATGGGGAGTTCTGTTTGCAGGGAACAGGGATTTGAAAGACCTATGGAGACCTCCCAGATCCCTGCTCCAGCATTATGAACCAGGGATTGCTGGGAATATCTGGAAGAGACATTCCCAGCAATCCCTGGAGAAAGCTGCGGCTCAAGAGCCAGGATGTGGATCAGCTGTCAGGAAAATTCCTTCTGGAAAGGGCTGTCCAGCCCCGAAACAGGCAGTGGTGGAGTCCCTGTTCCTGCAGGGATTTAAAAGCCGTGTGGATGCGGCACTTGGGGACATGGGGCCTTGGCAGTGCTGGGGGACAGTTGGACCCAATGGTCTCAGAGGGCTTTTCCAACCCAGCCATTCTATGGAAAGGCTGAGAGGTGCCAGGAGGAACTGGACCAAAAGCAGAGGGAGGGCTGGGAGGAAGGACACCAAGGTGCCACATGCCATCACCTCACCATCTCCACAGGCTGCATTCCCATGTCCAGACCCTCTTCCACTATCCCGTGACGACATCCCAAGGCTCCCTGGCAATGCCTCTCCAAGCACCAGGGCCATGCCCTCTGCCCTGGATGCCACCAGAGCCCCGGAGGGCTGGGGAAGCGCATCCTCCCTGGCACCCTTGGAACTCACCTGGGCCAGCTTCTATGGGCATGGGATCCTCTCCCAAAGTCTCTTCCTGCTGCTCCATCTCTTCTGGTGTCTGTGGGGGCTTCTGTTTGCTGGGGACACCTGTCTGGAGGGGGTTCTGACTGTCCCCAGTCTGTGTCTGAGGCAGTGTCTGGCTGTCCGCAGTGTGTGCCTGTGGGGACTTCGGGCTGTTCCAAATCTGTGACCTTGGGGACTTTGGGCTGTTCCCATTCTGTGTCCTTGGGGACTTTGGGCTGTCCCCAGTCTGCATCTGTGGGGTTTTCTGGCTGTTCCCACTCCGTGTCCATGAGGACTTTGGGCTGTCCCCAGTCTGTGTCTGTGGGGGGTTCTGGCTGTTCCCACTCTGTGTCCATGGGGACTTTGGGCTGTCCCCAGTCTGTATCTGTGGAGTTTTCTGGCTGTTCCCACTCCGTGTCCATGGGGTTTTCTGGCTGTCCCCACTCTGCATCTGTGGGGTTTTCTGGCTGTTCCCACTCCGTGTCCATGAGGACTTTGGGCTGTCCCCAATCTGTGTTTGAGGGTTTTTCTGGCTGTTCCCACTCCGTGTCCGTGGGGATTTTGGGCTGTTCCCAATCTGTGTCTCTGGGGGTTCCTGGCTGTCCCCAGTCTGTGTCTCTGGGGGGTTCTGGCTGTCCCCAGTCTGTGTCCACGAGGGCTCCGGACCCTTTTCGTCGCTGGGCTCTTTATCCCTCTTGATGCAGCTCCGGTCATTGGGCTTGGACTCGGCACCGTCTGCTCCCAGGGCAGAGAACAGGGGTTTTGTTAGGATTTGGCTGCACCTTTATCCTGACAGATTCCCCAAATGATCCTTGTCCCCTCTCCCAGCCCCGGCAGAGACGCAAACACCCCCAACCCCAATGGCAGAGCCACCCTTGGCCCTGTGGCAGGACCCACACGGGAGAGAAGCTCCGAGTAACAGACCATGAACCCCAAAGGAGTCGTCCCTCTGTTTCCCTTTTCCTCTCCTCCAATCCAATCCCCAAAATCCCACCTGGACTCCAGGTGAGTTTTCCCATGGGACAGCACCTGCCCAGCTTCTCCTGGGGTGCCTTTAACTTTTCCAGCTCCTCAGTCCTGCAGGAAAGAGCCCTTGACCACGGCTCTTCCCACATCTCCATTGCTCCCAGCTGTCCGGGTCTGTCTGTCCCTTTCCAGCACCTCTCACCTTCCTGCCCAGCCCTCCCACTCTAAATCCATGCCCCAAGGCACTCCTTTGTTCCCCCAGGACAAGCAGAGCAGCTCTAGCCTCCTGCTCCCACCTCAGCTCCCAGTTCCTCACTTCCCAGCATGTCTCCTGGCCCTCCACAGCAGGCAGGAATGTCTCTGGAAGCCCCAGTCTCACAGGAGGCCTTTCCCAATGCTCCAGACCCTCCTGCAGGCTTTGACTGCTTTTCTCTGTGGGATTCATCTGAACAAGCACAACCATTCCTCTTGGAATGAAGATTCACGATGCTCTGGGGTGCTTTAGTCCATGGAGCGAGCACTTCCTTCCTAACAAAGGTGAGATCTCGAGGAACAGCCACCTCCTCCTGGCACCCACCTTGGGCAGCTTCCACGGGGGTTTCATCTCCTGGAGCCTCATTTGCCTCATCCATCTCTTCTGCTGCCCGGGGGGGCTCCTGACCGTCCCCAGTCTGTGTCCATGGGGGCTCCTGACCCTCTCCGTCACTGAGCTCTTCATCCCTCTCCATCCGGGACAGGATGTCGGGCTTGGACACGGCGTAGTCTGGTCGTGGGGCAGAGGATGGGGGTTGATTAGGATTTGGCTGTGTCTTTAGCCTGGCACATTCCTTGTCCCCTATCCCAGTCCTGGCAGAGACACAAACACCTCATCCCTACTCCAGACACTTCCTTGTCTCCAAGGCAAGATCCACCCCCAAGCACAGATGCAGCTGAGGCAGAGGATCTTAACCAGCAGAACACGAACTAAAATCCCAAATGAGGGAAAACCTCTGGCTGGAACATTTTCCTCAAGTGGAAGGCAGGGACACCTTCCACTATCCCAGGTTGCTTCATCCCCCATCCAACCTGGCCTTGGACACTTTCAGGGATGTGGGCAACCCGTGCCAGGGTCTCACCACCTCACAGCCTTCCAAACCCAGGCTAGTCCATGATTCCATGAGCTGCAGCCCCCCAAGCCTTACCCAGGGACACCAAGGTCTCGTAGTTGCCCCTCATCACGGCCCTGTACAGATCCTTCTGCCAGCGCTCCAGCCTCTCCCACTCCAGCTCGTTGAAATACACTGAGATTTCATCGAAGGTGAGCGGCACCTGGAATCACAGGGAATTCCCCTGGAACCACGCGTGGCTCGGGACACGTCCAGCCCCACTATGGGGACAGGCAGGAGCTCGGCCCCCAACCCTTCCACAGTCCCACAGGACCCCTGGGAAGCGGCCGCTGCTACCTTGGGGATCTCCCCCCTGGAGCTGGGGGGCAGGCGCAGGAGCCAGAAGTTCCTGTTCTTGAGGAGGTTTTCCAGGTTGAGCAGGCGCTGCTGCAGCTGCCCGTAGCCCTGCAGGAGGGTGCCCAGGGCGGCCAGGCTGCTGCCCAGCTCCCCGACCAGGTTCTCGCAGGCCAGCAGCCGCCGCTCCGCGCGCTCCGTGCGGCTCTGCAGCTCCTGCAGCTCCGACCGGGCCGTGCCCGGCACCGCCTTCTGCCGGAGGCTGCCCGACACCTGCGGGGATCCAGGGTCAGGGGCTCGGCCGAGGGGCGCTCAGGGAATGGGGACCCGCTCAGAGCCCCCCGGTAGCCCTGAGGGATTCCCCCAGACCTCAGTTCTGCAGGGAGCTGCCAGAGCCTGGCTGCCACCCCCGCGTCCCCCTATTCTGGTTCCCAAGGACCAAAGGGAGACCCCCTGAATAGGCTCCCCAGGGGCACCCCCGGGACCAGCACCTTTGGGGGCCCCCCAGTTCCACCTCTCCCTCTGGGAGATCCCTTCATCCCTATGAAGTGGCGTCCCTGGGGCACCCCCCATGCTCCTGAGCTGCCATCCATTCCCAGGATCCAGAGGGACACCCCTGACCCCCAGAACCGGCACCCCGGGGGTCCCCCCAGCAGCCCTCCCCTGGGGGACCCCTCAATCCCCCAGAACCAGCTCTCCCGGAGACCCCCGAGCTGTCACCCCCCAGGGACCACCCCACGCCACCTCCCTC
>WAAG01088312.1:93379-139918 GCA_013390105.1 Tichodroma muraria | reverse complement strand
GGGTGCACCCGAGGCGGGGGGAGCCCCAGGGGGCTGAAATAGCACCCAGAAATGAGCCGCTGAGAGTGTTTGGCGGCAGGGTCTGGGGAGGCGCTTCCCGGGGCTGGGTTTGTTTCGTGGGTTAAGGCAGAAAGCTGCTTTGGGTGCTCGATGAGAAGAGGGTTTTTCGCAGCTGTTGAAGCTTTGCCCACGTTTTCCTGTGTTACGTTCAGCACTCGTCAGTTTCCTCTACGTGTCAATGTTTTCTGCCAATGGAGAGTTATTCCCCCCCTCCCCCACGGGTCTCCTGGAGAGAGGATGGTTTGGGTGTCTGTCGGTGGGATATCTTTAGGAAAACATTCCCTCTGGATGCTTCTGCCAAGTCCCAATGCAGCTCCTGAATCCGTGGCAGTACAGTCTCACCATGCACCATTTAAGCATCGCCTTTCTTGGTCTTACTTTTCAGCAAAATGAAGCTGAAGGAAATAGATCGTACTGCCATGCAGGCATGGAGCCCTGCCCAGCAGCACCCCATTTACCTGGCCACAGGTGAGTTTTTTGGGAAGCACCTGCTAGCAGACCTCAGGCTGTGTGTGGTGGCTGCCATGAACGGGCCATTATTGAAAGCTGTAGGAGTTACTCTGTGTCCTGAGGGCTGGGGTGGGATTTATGTTGTGGGGCTTTGAGTGGAGCTCTTGCACTGCGCATCTGGTAAAAACATGCTTTGCATTCTGCGAGTGACAGCAAGCATCCTCCTCCTTTTGCTAGGGAAAGGTGGCACCAATCCTAAGCACTAGTAACTTGTGTCTTCTTTGTAGCTTTGATTGTGTTCTGTGCATCATTAGGGAGTGGTACTTGCCCAAAGCTTTTCCTGCTCATATTCATTAAGAAACACCCAAAGGGAGAACCATGAGGAGGAGAGTTGTGTGGGATTATATCTGAGTAACAGAAACAGCAGCCTGACCCCATTCCAGGTTCCTTTTTGAAAGGATGATTTTTTTTCCCCTTCTTGTGCTGCATTTGCAGTTACTGCTCAGTGTATTGTGGCTTTCTCACTGCCAGACATGCTTCTTCACAGGTACATCAGCTCAGCAGCTGGATGCAACCTTCAGTACAAGTGCTTCTCTAGAAATATTTGAGTTGGACTTAGCAGACCCTTCACTGGATATGAAGAGCTGTGCCACGTTCTCCTCTTCACACAGGTAGGCAGTGTTGTAAGAGAAAAGTACAGTGTGTGGAACTGTTACATGTGGTATGTGTGGAGATGTCACTTCATGTGGTTTGCCTGCACTCATTGAGGAGAGAAGGAGAAGTTGAAAGTTGAAAGCACTGAAAGATGAAGGCAAGTGTGTGCAATTGATATTGTGGAGCAGTGAGCTTGGACTCCAAGCAAGCAGCTCATGCTTTGACATAAACAGAAAATTTTTGTAACATGTGGACCCTTTATCTCATGAAGCCTCTGGGATTCACAAGAGAACAGAAGAAGATGCAAAATTGTGAAAATATGGTGGCAGCTTTTCATATTGCACCATCCTGTTTGTATTTAGGCATTTCAGGGGGACTCCTGTAACAGAACTAACTTAGATCATGTTGTGTTACAGGAGAAATTCTAGCAGGTTATAAATCAGTGTTTTCAGGTGTTGTACACCACTGCCACTTCCCTACTGCTGAGAAGCCAAGTTCCTGGCTGCACAGCTCCACTTAGCTGTTAGTACCTTACCATGCGCTTATGCAGACAAATATTGTTAGCATCAGAGCATCCAGTTTCTGTCTCAGCAGCACTCGTAGCAGCTCCCTGGCAGAGCTGAAACAGCCGCAGTCCCTTTTTAAATGCCCTGCTCTGTGAGCAGAGCTGATGTCAACATGTCCTACTGACCTGCTCAGAGCAGGAGGCAGTGTTGGATCTTTGAGTTTCATTGTTCTACCTTGTTTTGACTGTGGCTGAGATTCTTCAAGATTTGCCATTTGCTTACTGAATTTCTAGAAGTACACCTTATAGCCAGGATGCAGTGCTTCTTGGAAAATACCTCCCTTAGCCAGCAACACAAGAATTTGACTTTGCCCCAGAAAATGCATTAAAAAGGAGGCTGAGGGTTGGTTGTTAGTTTGTTTTTAATGAAAGATTAGATAGCAGTGTATACGTCAGGCTGTATTTTGGTTTGCAGCAAATGAAAATGTCCAGGTGATTAGACCCACAAAAGATAAATCCTTAATTGCCCTCCAATGAAAGTTTTGCACTGCTTTTATAGAACCATATTTTATCTTGGAAAGACTAAAGGGCAAGAGAAAAGTAATTGCAGAGTTAATTTTTGGGTTTTGTTCCTCACTATTTCCTGCCTTCATTTGGATGCTTTTAAGTCCTGTTAAGTCTTGCTGGTGGTGTCTGGACAACCCTGTCAGTCACTTAATTTCTCATAAATTTGCATAGTTAGCTGCAGAAGCATAAAAGTCATACCCAGGAATGGGTTTGTCTGATATCACAGACCAATTTCCATTTGTAGCATCATTCTTTGGTGAACCCCTGCTATAATCTCAACACTGTGAGCCTGAACACGTGGCTGTTACGGTATTTCTCACCCAGTATATGCTCTTTGGGTGGCTTTCTGCAGTATCTATCTTACCATGCTGAAGTTGCTGTGATTTAAAGAAATTACTTGAAGATTGCCCGGAGGTAACAGATAGATGAGCAGTATTACAGTGAATGCTAAGGTATCTCCTTGCCACCTTCCAGTCAATGTGGGTTTGCTTTCTGCTTGCATAAGAGCTGATATGTGGCTGTCTCATTTTATGTAGAACATACTCATTCTTTGCATGGCTAAGTGCACAGGAATGCCGTTTTGCTTATGGAGGAAGTTAATTGAGTTGAAAGTAATTTGGGTATTTACAGATGGACACAACAGCGTTCTTAATTTCTGCAAGTATGTTTGATTTCTCTTGAGTTAGCCTGAAAATAGGCTGTGGTCCAAGAGATGTGTCTGTGATGTTCACTACACTTGCTGAGTCCCTGGTATGGCAGACAAAACACTTGCTCATCCAAAAGCACAGTTATGGAAAAGGATATGGAATTTTTCTAGTTTCACCTGTTTCTTCTCCTGTATGAAGCTGCTCACAGATAGCAGAGGTTGTTTTTTTTTTCAGGCTGTGGCTGGATAGGCTTACAGTCCTTTGATTACTCCTGTTGTGGTTGGGAGCACTTACCTGATTTTGCAGCCAGGAGATTGGAGATGTCACCAGTTTTCAGGTTATTGGTTGTCCATGTCGTGCCTCTTGTTAATGAACAGAATTGGGGGCATGTCTTCCTGATGGAAGGGGTTGTGCAGAGACTTGTCCTTAGGGAGAAATGCAGGCAATGCTTTTCTCTGACTTTGGCTGGGGTGAGCAAAAATGGGATGTATCAACCTACAGGGAGCTGGTGGTGGATGGTTCTAAGGCTGTGGGGCCTTCTGTGTCTTGCAGGTACCACAAGCTGATCTGGGGCCCCCACAGCATGACCTCAGGGGACAGAGTGTCTGGTGTCCTGATCGCTGGGGGTGAAAATGGAAATGTCATTCTGTATGACTCAGCCAAAATCATAGATGGAGAGGCTGAGGTAATAATAGCCCAGAAAGACAAGCACACAGGACCAGTGAGAGCGCTCGATGTCAACATGTTCCAGGTTGGTTTTCCTGCTGTTGGTTTTCCTCTTAACATACCATCAATAGAGGAGTGGCCTATCTTAACTTGTAATCTCAGGTGTTTCTGCTGCTTCCCCTCCCCTGGAAAGCATGAACTGTACTTGGTGTTTGAATGTCTGTTTGTATTTAGTAGGAAAAACCTGTCCCATTACTGGCATTTCAGGATGGGAAATGAAAGTGCCGGAAGTGTCTGTTTCATTTCTTCCTCTCATCAGTTTACCTTGTCAATTTAGTTGATCTTTTTAGTTCTGTTTATGTGTGAAGTAGAGGTGTTCTTCAAGATGTTTTTAGTCAGTCTCTTTTCTTAGCTTCTGTGCATTGTGCCAGTCACACAGGAAGGAATTACATGCTTTCATTCATGTTTCTAGTGAGATCAGTTTTCAGGTATCTCCTTTGGAGACTGGGTAGGATCCACCTTCAAGGCCTCTAAGTATTATTGTTTGGAAAGAGGAGAGAGCAAGGAAGCACAGCCGTGTGGCCCCTTTAGCAGAAGGGCTCTCAAAACCTTCAATCCTTCCCACATCGCCAATGAGCACTTACTTCCTTCTAGATACAGTGCGTTGGTTTTTCCTTGTTGCCACCAGCTGTGTGAGAATTCAGCTGGATTTGTTTCCTAAATAACACTTCTGTCCCTGTACATTTGCCTCCAGCAAGGCTGTACTGTGTTCACTGTGTCCTCTCTGAAATGCTTCCTGTCCCTTTCTGCCTGTTATGAACTCAGGACTTGTCTGTTAATCAGCCACAAAATGTGACCAAAGGGCACTTGGTGACCTTGGCTCATGTTGTCCTGCCTGACTGAACTTTTGCATCCCAGGTGCAGGAGTGCTCTGGGTGGCTGCACTCACAGTGGGCAGGGCAGGAATGCCACACTGTCCAGAACAAAGCTTTGTGGTGGCCATAACTGCAGCACTGCTTCCTCCTCTGCCCTGTCACATTTTCCTGTATCTTTCCCTGTATCCTGAGCTGATAGGGGAAATTTGCAGATTCCTGCAGATCTGATGCCTCCCAGCAGCTAAGACTGGGAAAGCTGATGATGAAAATACTCTTAATATCTATTAACGTTTCTTACAGACTAATCTGGTGGCTTCTGGTGCTAATGAATCTGAAATCTATATCTGGGACTTGAACAACTTTGCTACACCGATGACACCAGGAGTGAAGACACAGGTACCAGATTTGAGTTTATTAAATTCTCAGAGCAGACTCATGAAAAAGATGCATGGCAGTTAAATGAGAGCTGATTGAAATTTACAGTTTTAAAGCAGTCTCAAGGGCATGGAGGGGGGGAAGCCTTTTGAAGTCCAGCTTGGGTAGTAGCTGCATACGAGGGTGACTGGATGCTGCTGCTTTTGTAGCCCCTGGAGAGCAGTGTCCTGGCTGTGCCTGCAAGTGTGCACGGGTCCATTCAGTGAGTGGTGTGCTCTGCTTCCCTGCAGCAACCCTGGATGTGCTGTCTTCTTTATTCACAACAGACCTCCAGTTGTGGCTTGCTGCACAAGCTAGCCATGTCTTCATGTGGCAGTTTTTTATTAAGAAATTGTGTTTGGCATGGGAAAGCTGTAGTGTCCCCTTAATCTTTGAGAGGTGTTGCACTTTATCAAGCAACAAGCAGAGTCTGTCAGGTTACACCCCTTTTCAAATCCCATGACCGTTACATGTCTTTTAGTCTTCCTCTGCATGTTTCACTGCATGCATGAATCTGAAGATGGTGAAGGTACACAGAGAAAAATAGGAGAAAGATAAAAAACAGCTATTGAGAAGTCAGATCATGAGGCAGTAGGTTTTGCAGTTGCCTTGGTGGGTTTCAGGAAGTGGTTTAATTGCTATACTCAAGGTCCAGTGTTTAGCCTGTGTCTTTTAAAGATGATCTGTGGGGAAGAGCAATAGTCTTTTGTTCTTTTTTCCTTGTGAAGGAAGTGGAAGAATGGAGGGAAGTTGCTTCAATGCAAGTACACTTCTGTTGCTGTTACAAAATTCCATGGAAGTTCATGGAAAATGTGTTTATTACTGCTTGATAATTTGGAGACAAAAAAGCATGCAAATGGGATGAGAAGTAATCTTCAATTTAAATTTTTTTAGTTTAAACTCTCTGGGGTTTGGTTACTTTGTTTAGTTCAAGTCATTTTTTAACATGTGGGCATTTGAGAGGATGCTCACCTTACACATCCCTGTGAAAGACTTTTTATATCTAATAGTGGTTTTTTAGGCTGGGTTATCTTTTAGTCCATATGCGTAATGATAACTAGAAATAATAGGACAACAAGAGCTGGGTTAATAATGCTTTTAATTTTTGGCCTAAAAATAAAGCGTTGGGGGTGGAAATAAAGAAAACCCATGGAATTTCTCCGAGAAAACCTTTCTTTTTTTGCTAAATAAAAACTTGATAGTCCAAGACAAAAGAGCAGTTCATATGTCTGGATGTACTTTCATGGAGTAATTTTCTGTTCTTGAAGATAGTTTTGCTTAGTCTTGTTTTAATAACTAATGTGTAATACTGTAAAGCAGAAAATAACTTCACAGAGAAATTCTAGCAGCTTATAAATCAGTGTCTTACAGCGTGTGTAGAAAGGAAGCCAGAACACACCCAGTACACGGGGCACTCTCCTTGCAGATTTCTCACTTAGCAAGGCCTGAAAATAGCAGGGTTTGAGTCTCCAGTGCGGCGGGGTTGTGACAGGCTCTTGTGTGTGTGCGGCAGCCTCTGGAGGACATCAGCTGCATTGCATGGAACAGGCAAGTCCAGCACATCCTGGCATCTGCCAGCCCCAGTGGCCGAGCCACCGTGTGGGATCTCAGGAAGAATGAGCCCATCATCAAAGTCAGTGACCACAACAACAGGGTGAGTTCTCTCCTGCAGCTACTGGGGTGCTTGCACAGAGGTGTAGGGATGGGTCATGGCACCCCTTCTGATGTAGCAGAGGTACTGGTTCCTGGCTCAGTTTGCTCCTGAGAGTATATTTATGCAAAGAGGGATTGTCAGCATTATAAATTAAAATAGCCAGATTTTAGATCAAGGCAAGTCTGCCTTGCAGACTGAAGCAAGGCAAGGCACTCAGATGTCCTAGCAGAGTGATGATTTAATTTTGAGAAAGCGCTTACTGATCTCTTCAGGGCTACCACAAAAAGATTTTTATTGATTTTGCCACTGGGAAGTGTAGCATTGAGCAAGTTACAGGGGTGCTGCCTCCTATAGTTACAACCACCACACCACCACTTTAGGCAGTGTAAATGTACAATAGAGCCTGTTCAACTCGTGGACGGTGACATATTTGTGTCATTTTGTATTATTTTAAATAGTATATTGCTATAACAGACTCCAAAGATACAGTAAGAGTTAAAAATGAAACTTAGAAGTGGGTGGTTGTGAAGTAGCTCTTTCCTCACTGTATTATTATTTTGATAAACTGTGTAACTTTCAGTGTTTTCTGTGTTTGTTGCTTGATGTAACAGCAGCACAGTAGGCTGTCTTCATCATGTGATGGTAGTCCTGTGATGCAATGTTCTCATGACAATAATCTCTGCCTAATGTCGGCTTTTATTAAAATGGCAATAAAAATAGTAGAGGAAAAGGTTTATATGGTGAGTTTTAGTGTTTTCTCACATTAAATCATAGGCCCGTGAAAAAATCAGCACAGCGTGATCTCTCTGAGAAGACTTTGGGAAACTTAAGTGCAAGTCTCCTCATTCACAGGAATAAGGAGAATATCCCAGTCTGAATGCAGTCAGAAATAATGCCTGGAAGCACAGCTGCAAATTCCCTTGCAGCGATGTTTTACCATGCACTCAGACACGCTTGGTCTAGTTTTCTTTTTCCTTTAGTGCTGCTCAGTTATGTGATGCTCTGGCCCAATGTCACCCCTCAGATGCACTGCTCAGGCTTGGCGTGGCACCCCGAAGTTGCCACCCAGATGGTTTTGGCCTCAGAGGACGACAGGCTGCCTGTTATTCAGATGTGGGACCTAAGATTTGCTTCCTCACCACTTCGTGTTCTAGAAAGACACACAAGGTACGAGTCTTACATAGCATGGTGTGTTCCATGGTGTTTGCACTGTTGGTGACTGTCCCAGTTTGTACACCTCACTTCCAGCTGTTCCCTGTGAAGGGAGGCTCCGTTGGTTGTGGCAATTTCAGCAGCAGGCAGTGCTATGTGCTAGCTTGCTGACCAGCCAGCCCTGTGCCATCAAAGACTTGCCTCTTAGGAGCTTGGTGCTCTGAAGGAAACAGGCCCCAAAATTAAATAAATAAACAAACCCACCAGGCTGCTGAAACAGTGAAGCTACTAGTTTGTTTCTAAGTTTTTTAAGAAGAGGAAGCTAAGGAAAAAAGAATTAGTAGTAGTTGATTTTGGCTGAATAATGTACTAAGGGTGCACCCAGGCACATCTTCATGTATGGATTTGTAGTTTCTGTGCCCCTCAATCACCTAAATGCCTTAATTTTGGGTATAGTGGATGATTTTGTTAAATTCTTGTCCCTCCTCCATTGTTGGTGAAACTTCCCTTATTGCTCAAATCCAATGCTTGATTTAAGAAGGGAGAACAGTGTTGTGGCTTCTACCAAAATTGGTGCCAGTGGGTTCTGCTGACTTGAATGTCTTGCTAATAAAAAGCTGAAAAACTTCCTAGTCACTGACCTTACCTATGGATTGTCACACTGGATATTAGTGACACTGCAGGCCAACAAACCATATTTTTACTTATGCCCAGGTTCTCCCATATGACTATTGCATTTAATTTTCAGATACAATGGCTGCATCTTTATACCTTTCCATGCAGAAAATAGAAAATATCTATTTCAACAAAATAAGGGCTGATAGCATTGAAAAATTCCTCCTCCTGTAAGAGGAAGGGGTGGACAGGGCATTTTGACATGGGATGCTGAATTTCTAAATATGCTTTATTTATCACCATTTTGCATTTACATTAAGCTCTTTTTTTGTTGTGACTTTTCATGCAGGGGTATATTGGCCATTGCTTGGAGTATGGCAGATCCAGAGCTGCTACTTAGCTGTGGGAAGGATGCTAAAATTCTCTGCTCCAACCCTAACACAGGCGAGGTATTGTATGTATACCACTTCAAAAAACCCTAAAATGTCTGTTCACAAGTGTCACATGCAAAGCACGTGTTCCTGTGCTTGCATTCCTAGGAATGATGCTTCTGTGGGACGTTGCTCCTTACTCTATTTGCTATTATGTGTCTTCTGACCTAGTTCTGGTGGTGCAGGATTCCTTCCTGGTATTGTCAGTAATACATATTTGCTCTTGCAGCTTCTCTCTTACTGAGTAGTGATGTCCCTGTTCCTTATAAGAGATGGAAATGGCTCCACTTAAACTAAGTATATGCTTCCTACTCTTTTGTTTTGGGTCCAGCGTGGCTGGATCATTGTTGCAATTGCCTTTTTCTTCCTATAAGAACTTTATCCAGACAGGAGGGTTTTTGTAGTTTGCCATAGTAGTGGTAGATCAGTGAGAGCCACTCAAATGTGTTCCCACCCCATCCTTTTGGCCATGAGTATACTGTTCAAAGAGAATGCAGATCTGTTTTCAGACAATGTTTGCCCCTAGACCAGGAGAAAGGCTTCAGACATGCTGGAGAGCTCCTTGCCTCCAGTGGGCAATGACTGTGGAGTGGAGAGTGTTTCTAAAATTCAGATATTGGCCCAAAAGTGGAAAAGCTGTACAGTGTTAGACGAGTTATATGAGCTGGATCGTGTGCTGTTACGAAGTTTTTACCTGTGGTTGAATCATGCTGCATGTTTTTATTAAAAATAAAAACCAGTTCCTTGGGAGACAGCATTTTGCTAGCAGGTAGCATTTTCTTCTTTGAGTTTTTCCTGGTTTACTGTTAAGTATCTGCTGTAAGGGGGGCTTGTCTGTTCCAGGGCGCAAGAGGCTGTCTGCCCAGGGAACAGGTTTTACCCTTTTCAGTTTTCCTGTGAAAACAGGCTTCCTCCATGTAGTGTGTGGGGATAGCTAAATCAGCTCTGAATAAGCTAGCGTGAATGTCGGCAGCTCACAGCTCTCAGTGGGACAGCACAGACAAACCCCACGTGCATCATTTCTCCTGTGTGGATTAAACAGAAGATGTAATGGGAGGAGAAGGACATGAAGCAGTGGTGTGTGATAATCTGCTGTTTGGAGATCATCAGGGTTTGCCCACTGTTAGCGTGTTTGGTGATGTGGAGGCTGCTGGGGAGCAGGAAGAGCAGACCGGTCTCAGTGCACACGGGAAGATTGTTGCTATTGGGCAGGGTGCTCCATGAAAGCTCATTTGTTTGGCTTGGTTTTGCTCCCCAGGTGCTGTACGAGCTGCCCACGAACACCCAGTGGTGCTTTGATATCCAGTGGTGCCCGAGGAACCCTGCTGTGCTGTCTGCGGCCTCCTTCGACGGGCGCATCAGCGTCTACTCCATCATGGGCGGCAGCACCGATGGCTTGAGGCAGAAACAAGTTGACCAGGTGTTGAAAATCGTTCAGCTAAGAGTAGGGACAGAGAGGAGGGAGGAGGGGAACAAAATATGGGAAGTCTTCAGTGGCTGTCTTCAGCACTGCTTACAGGAATACCACTTCAGTGCAAACAAATGTTTAGTTTATTAGAGAAACGTCACTTCTGTTTTTCCCCCTCCTTGTGTTATCAAAGCTCTCCTCGTCTTTTGGGAACCTCGATCCATTTGGCACGGGCCAGCCCCTGCCTCCCCTGCAGCTTCCCCAGCAGACTGCCCCACAGAATGTGGTGTTGCCTCTGAAGAAACCACCCAAGTGGATTCGGCGACCCATGGGAGCATCCTTCTCGGTAAGGAGGAGACAGGGATGGGCAGGGTTGGCCAGGCAGGTAGGGAGATAGTGCTGGCACCTGCTAAACTCCTTAGGAAGGGGGGAGTTCAATGTGGTGCTCCACCTTGGGAGATCTTCCCATTTGTCACTCGGGGCAGCTTTCCAGACAGAGCATTGAGGACAGCAAAAGCCTGACCGAAATGCTTGGGGAAAGGAAACGTTGCTGAGAGACATTTGTTTGTGTTTTGGTATTAGGGCTTGCTTTTGTTTCTGTGAAGTGCTTGCTTTATAGTAAATAAATACACATTGGGGAGAATGAGACTAAACTGGGCAAGTATCTGAGACTTCATAGCTTCAAACTAAACTCATGTGAGTCAGTGTGGTGGAGAATACTCAGGTTAGCTTTGATCAAGGTAGCAGGAGTTGCTGTCGCAGCACAAGGCTGGGTTCCTCCATGGCTGGTTGATTTGCAGAGGAGCCAGCTGAGAGGATGGCAAGCTCTGCTTTTTGTGGTCATCTGCTCCTTGACTCCACTTTTGGCTTATTTTCTAAACCCACAGGCCATTTATTTGGTAACTTCTGGAGATTTTAGCCTGTCCATTTGAATTTGATTTCTCTGCTGCAGTACTTGTCAATTTCCAGCATTGTATGTCTGCTTATTCATGATCTGATGCACAAATTAAATACAGTTTTCTCCTGTCAAAGAGAAGTGATGTTGCCTAGCCACTGACTGATGTGTCATTTTATGATGTTGCTTATTCCCTTATATGTCCTGGTTTCCTAGGAGCCAAGTGTCAGTCTTTTTCCCAGGCTAGGCTTTTGCTTTTTTTCTAGCTCAGGTTTTACTGGACTGGCCTGTGTAAAATAACTTCGAGCTATAGAATGAAATAATATCATAAGCCCCTCCTAATTATTTTCTTGCATTGATTTTACCTCTTCAAATGTTGTCACAAGTTACTGCCTATCTGCCTATATCTCAGCAGAGTTTCAACTGCTAAACAGCCTGGCAAGAGCAGGGCAGACATCATGCTTGAGCATTTACTTAATGATGCATAGGTTTCTTTGGCAATTGCATTGCAATATCATGAGATTCTCCACTGATGCTGGGTACTGTACAGACCCACAGCTGTAGCTCTCAGTTTCTGGTCTGTCTTTTGTCTGAGAAAAAAGCAGGCACAGGAATGGTTGTGCTTATAAATCCTATTAAATGTGGACCTACTTACCCACCAAGCTCCTTACATGCATGGAAATATGGGGGGTGGGGAAACAAACAAATGAGCAGATGTCAGGAGTGTTCAGTTATTGCACAGTAATTATATACATGCTTCCCTGCTGTATACTTGTATTTTCACATACTGCATGTGTGCTTCAATTCCAGTTTGGAGGCAAGCTGGTGACATTTGAGAATTCCAAGTCTCTGCAGCAGCCAGGCATGGAGCAGCAGCAGCAGCATCCCCATGTCTACGTGAGCCAGGTTGTCACAGAGAAGGAGTTCCTGGCCCGCTCAAACCAGCTGCAGGAGGCTGTGCAGTCCGAGGGCTTTGTCAGCTACTGCCAGAAGAAAATCGACATGGCCCTGGCTGACTTTGAGAGGAACGTGTGGGCTTTCTTAAAGGTACCAGGGTGGCAGCCCTTCAGGAGTTCCCCACAGACTGGGAAAGCCAGGATGTGGTTCCTTCTGCATGTTTGGCTGAAGAGGTCCTGGGAACCAAAAGCTGAAGGCTGTGGGAATAGCGCCCATAAGCCATGTCACTGGAGGGGGCCCACCAGAAGAGGGAGGGTCCTCAGGGCCACGGGCGGTTTGTGAGGAGTCATGGCAAAGCAGAGGGGGTGGGTGAGGCTATCCCATGGTTTTGATATTCCCTGTCAGCACACGTATTTGTACTGGGAGCTGGTGAGAAGGATTAAAGCTTTGGGGTAGCTTTAGACGGGCTTTTCAGTGCTCACTCGAAGCATTCAGAGCTTTCCAAGTGAACCAGATTGTTCGCCTACGATAACCGGGTGGAAGCCTTGCCCACCTGCTCAGGTGCCCAAGTCACTGAAGTTTTTTGCATTTCTCTTTATTACATTCAGTCTACTCAGTCACTGAACCTCACTGGGTCATTTGTGCCAGCGAGGGAGAAAATGAAAAACTGTGAATTGCAATATAGTCTTTAACTTTTTAAAGGTGAACTTTGAAGAGGATTCACGTGTTAAATACCTCGAGCTCTTAGGATACAGGAAGGATGAACTGAGGAAGAAGGTAAATGTGCAATATGTGAGATAAGTAACTTTTGAGTAATTTCAGAATTCTTAGAGAAAACAGTTTGCTCTGTTGGGTTTTTTCATTAGTTGTGTTTTCTTGCAATATGGATGTTCAGTGGAAATGTCAGAGCAGGCAACAGACTTCAGAGGTGTGTCTGCATCTGACTGTCCATTATTGATCTGAAGTTCTCACTCATCTGGTAATTCTTCAGTTCGGTTTCACTGAATTTTAACATTTGACACATTTTCATTCTATCAAACTAATGTTTTATTTTCAAAGATTGGCTCACATTGTGCTCACAAATTAAATGTCCTTCAGGGCAAATTAATATGATTATGGAAACAAAACCCATGGTTTCGTAACAGTTTGTCCTCAGCTTCTAAATATTTGTGCAAAGGCAAGCACAGCAAGGGTAATCCTGTTTTTGAAAAGCAGCTCTCAGTTAGAAAATCCAGTTGAAATTTAGTAGTGGTTCTGCAGAGTGGCCTTGTGAGATTACAGCCCACTGCTTGCTTTTGCTCTGGGTTTGATATGCCCTGTGCATGGGGAGAAGCTGGGAAAATGGGCACAGCTGAACTGGGTGGCCTAGAATCTTGGGTTTATCCCATTAATTCAGTATTTAGGAAACAGATGAGAGGAGCTACAGAGTCCTGGTTTTATGTAGCTGTTTTCTGGAAACATTCCACACAGAAGCTGAGTCCATGTGTTTTTCAGTGTCAAGAAGCAGCACAGTACAGGTCCTCTGAAAGTTTGTGGTACCCAGATGGAAAGCTCACTAAATCACAACTTTGTTTTCCTATTATTGGTAGCATTAGGAAAGTAAAAACAGGGATCACAGATTACAGCTTCTTGTAATAAGCAGTTAAGATACATGGAAAGGGTGGGATTTATTCTTAAAACCTGTGATTCTCATGCAAGCCAAGTCCTGGATTTCTCATTTTTATTGTAAATCAATGCTTAAAAAAGAAAGAGAAAACTCTCTCCAGTAATTTGAGCTCTGCTCTTTACACAAACCAGCCTACAAGGGTAAAACAAAGCCTACAGTACAAAAAGCAGTAGATAATTTTAGGAGCAATGTGAAACCCAGGCTCCCTGATGCTAAAATAATACAGAAACTCTATACATAAAATTGCTGGTTTTGAGAGCCCTAATTGAATCTGAAGTCATGATTTGCTTTGCAAAGCAGTAGAGGCTGGACATTTTAACTCTTTTTTACCTTGGAAAATCCCAGCCCACAGCCAAGTGCCTGATGTGCTTGAACCCACAGCTTCCTGACAGGATCTCTCTTCCAACAAGGATTGTCACTGCTTTATTTTCCTTGACCAGAGCAGACAGAGGGGTTTTGTCCTTCATTTTGTGATACTGCTTTTATTCCTGTAGTTTCCAGCAGCTCTAGTGATGTTTGAGCCCTTGAGTTAACTATTAAAGGTTTAAAGGCATAGGGCATCTCTTGTTTCCTTCAGAGCTCGGGATGCAGGGATCTTGGCAGTAAATCCATCACCAGGCTGGAAAAGGAAATGGCTTTAGTTTTATGTTAAAATGTTTAATTTCATGTTAACTGTTGGGCAAGCAATGTAGTAGCTACATGTGCCAGTTTTGTAATCTGAGCATTTGGTGCCTCTTTAAAAGGGTACTTACTTAGATCTTATTGTTTTCTAGATCACATCTGCTCTGAATAAAGAGGGTCTTGCAGATGGTGTCTTGGGAGAGGTAAGCAAACACATGTATGTAACTCTGTGGTTAGTTTTATAATGCCATGGTAATTTATAAAGTAAGAATAATTTTTTTTTCCACTTGATAGCTGTCCCAAAGTAAGTCACAAATAATCCAGCATGTGGCAAGTTCCTACATTCAGTAGGATGAAGGTATTATTTTAAAAAAACCCAACAATTCTTTTCCACTCAGATGTTCCCCTCCTTTTCCAATGAAGGGCTTTTAGTCACAGGTTTTAGTATGGGGTCTCATTGGTGTCCCTCCACCTTTCTTTGCTGCTGCCTGTGCCTTGCCCACTGTGGCGCTTCATGCTGCCTGTGAGGCAGGGCAGAGCCTTGCTGTCTGGCACCTGATTTCAAGAACAGCACCTTCATCAGGCTTTAAAGAAAGCAGGACTGAGAGTATGGTCATATAACTTTTCCTACAAGAGTGGCATCTACAGTTCAGGCACTGCCCACTGCAGTTGCAGTGGCCTGAGTCTACAACAGGACTGCAGTGCTTTTGTGCCACAGACAATTCAGAGTCATCTGCAGCTGTCTCGTGGGGAAGAAAGCTTTTGTTGCGTGTTTTGAGGCGGCTAAGATGAAAACAGCACAAGGTACTGTGTAATGACAGAGAGCAAGGAAACAGGGCCTCTACCCTGCTTGTGATGCTCAAGCGTATATTGCCAGTGCATTTCTGTGATTTTCAGTCTGGTTCTTACTGTTGGTGGAAAGGTGACTGTACTCTGCAATGCAAAGTATTTCTGCCTCTTTTGCTGGTGGATTTTTATGACATCTTCTCTCTGCTGAAGGCTCCTGCAGAATCTGATGGATCTGTGCCAAATGAGGGGGACAAAGGCCAGACTACGGAAGAACAGTTCTTGGGAGAGGTATCTGTTGCCCTCTAGACTAACCCTGCTGACCTCCCCTGTGTTTACTTTGTTCCTTTTAACAGCATTTCATTTTGTTGGCTTTTCCTGCTACAAGGATATACCAAAATACAAAAAATTATTTATTATGGTAAAACTGGACTCTTGTTGAGATTTTTTTCATCTGCTTTAGGCAGTATGTTCAGCCAGGTTTGTTGCAGGCAGTTTGTGCTCAACCATGTCAGCATATGGGATCCTACACCATTTGAACAGCACTGTTTTCTGTGTTTTACATAAGTGGACAAGTCTCTAATTAGCACTAAGGACCCAGCCTCTGCCTTGTGAGGTGTTACGGGCACTGAAAATAGTGTATTGCTGTGTGAACAGGCCAACTTCATTCTTCCCCATTCCCTCAGTCTCCCCCTTGGATTAGAATTTGGGCTGGTAGCTATGCTTTCTGTGCTTGGTGCCTGTCTGCAGCTGTCTGTTGAGATGGGTACAGTGGTTTAAGGCTCATGCATGTTGGGATGGTGCACTTAACTCCACATAACAAGCAGCCTGTTAAAGACACTAAAATCAGAATGCTCTCCTTGGGTTAGGTGCTTGATTGCTTGTTAATTCTTTAGGCTCTGTAGTGGCAGACACGTGTGTCTGACTGTGTAAGGGTTTTGCTGTGTCCAGTCATGAAGATACTGGATCTCTCATAAAAAATGTCTCATCCAGGAGAGAATTCACAGCCAAGCATGACTTTTGCCTACCTAAATATTTGTGAGCCTGGCCTGAAGCCACTGGTGACGCATCAGGGTGTGCTGTCACATACATAAAGTAACTGGATGGGCACATTATTCCCGTGGTAGTCACAACATGCTCTCAACTGATACCAAACACGCATCTGGTGTTACCTGACAACAAAATAATTTTCCAGGCGCTGTGTCCTTTTCACAAACCAAACATAAAGCTTGTTTCAGACTTGCTTCCTGTCCAAATGAATGTCTTTGGTCTACTGTGTCCTTCAATTTAGCTGAACAAGCAGGGTGTTCCTTCTTGTACTGGAGCAATGGCTTGTGACAGAGGAGGTGGTTTGTGGGTCAGGTTTTGCACTCCGCTTAGCCTGTGCTGTGAAAATTGATGGTGAAGAGAAACTTCCCTTTTGATGCTATTTTTTATTATTATTGAAACATTTTGTTTGAAATCCCAAAATCCAAGTGCTCGCACAAAGTGGTCTCTCTCTTAATTCTGGGGGAGTTTTACAAAAAAAGCAGACTCTGTCTACTGAGCACTCCTGTACTGAGTTCTACATTGGACTTCTGTGTTGAAAATTAAGCTTGTGTTCATTTGTAATTTGCTTAATTAAACTGGGGTGTATGTCTAGTGCAGAGGGTTTCAAGGATGAGCTGAAATTCGAAGTGGAGCAGAGTGGAACCTAGGTAGCATTAATGGTAAACTGTTCTTGGAAGGGGTTAAAGCTGAAAGAGAAGGAAAGAAAAGGATTCTGATTTTCTCATTGTAGCTGTAGCTTTGCTTGGAGAGGGTTGTGTGTATATGAGTACAGTGCAAGTTGGTACCTGGGATCCAGGTGTCTTGTTGCTGATACTTGTGAGATAAAAGGAAGTTTAATCGGTAAAGCAAAGAAAAGCAAGGAATTCACTGCTTCCATGAGCAGGCAGGTTTTCATCCCTAAGAAAGCTGAGCTCCATCACATGTAACAGTGACTTGGGAAGAGAAATGCCATCACTGCAAACATCCCCCTCTTTCTTCTTCCTCCAGCTTTATATTATGCTGAGCATGATGTTATATGGCCTGGAATATCCCTTGGGTCAGTTTGGGGTTAGCTGTCCTGGTTGTATCTCATCACAACTTCCCATGCACTCCCCACCTCCTCACTGGAGGTGGAGTAGGAGAAGTAAAAAAGGCCTTGGTGCTGTGCAAGTGCTGCTCAGCAAAAACAATGACATCTCTGTATTCTCAACACTGTTTCCAGGACAAATCACACAGCTCCATACTGGCTACTGTGAAGAAAAGTAGCTACTTCTGCCCAAACTGGCACACAGGGATAACCTTCCCTTCTAAGATAATGGTCTCTGAGTTGACAGGTAGACTGAAGTTCTAAATTTAACTTGCAGTGCAAGAGCCATATGGTTTAAAAATGTATTTTCTAAGTGTTTACATAATCTCAGAAATTATGTTTTTCCTTTCTCTTAGACGCTGAAGGACCATAAAAAAGAAACGGAAGATTTGGGATCTGCAAAGACAACATTTAACATTTCTGTTAGTGGAGGTACAAAAAACCCTTGATATTGATTTCATTGTATGTACTGTTATAAGTACTGATGTTGATACTTGTGTTCCAGTGAGAAGGCAAATTCTGCACAGATTTGAAGGATTGTAATTACTTGCCTCTAACTGCATTCTCACACAATCTCAAGGCACTTGAAAATACAACTTTTTTTAAGGAAGGAAGTTACACAGCACTCGTGTACCCCATTGCTGACATGCAGCTGCTCTGGGTGATTTCTGGTATAAAAGACGACACGCTTGGACAGGCATGAAGTGCTGTTTATACAGAATCTCCCAGGGGATCTTGAGTAACACAGAAGCCACTGACCCCTGTCGAGGTTTGACTTTTTATGGCACTATTCAGGTAGTTGTTTTAGGGGCCATTTAGACCTCTAGGAACTTGCTCTGTCACAAGGTAAGTAATGCTTGACAGTGCCCCTGTGGCATGGCTGTGCCATGTGTTTGAAGCCGGAAGTGAAGGTGAGCATCCCTGTAAATACCTGGCCAGGATCAGGCTGGTTTGCAGACGACTGTGCCAGTGCTGAACAGTCAGACAGTGTCATCTGTGCTGCATCTCTCAGTGGCTTTTGTGGCAGCATTTGGAAGTGCACCCATGTCTCGTTGCAGATGTGGATGGGCTGATCACACAGGCTCTGCTGACAGGGAACTTTGAAAGTGCAGTGGATCTGTGCCTGCACGACAACCGCATGGCCGACGCCATCATCCTGGCCATCGCCGGCGGGCAGGAGCTGCTCTCCCGGACACAGGAGAAGTACTTCGCCAAGATGAGGAGCAAAATTACCAGGGTATGTGTTTTCAGGTCAGAAGTAACATGCTCATATGCTTTTGGCAGCTCCCTTTTTCACTTCAACAAGTTTTCTTGCCATTTTATAGGTTTATTTCTGGCAGATGTTAGTAAGTGTTCAAGTTGGTAAGATCCCGGAGCAGAAGGATTTCTGTTACTCTTTTTTAATGCCTTGATAAGGGGAGAAGAGGCACACCACCTGAATATCAGTACACAAGAGTATTCTTTATCCCATCTCCTGTGTCTCTGAGTTGTATATACACTAATAGATTCTCAACAATAAAGACAAATACCTTAAGCAGAGCGTATTTCAGTCTGCTGTTCTGTCACATTTTTCACGTGACCCATGCTCAGGGCCAGCAGCATTATGTTGATTTCTGCCTGTGATCAGTCTTCACAGATTTTGCTGATGCTTTGTTTTACTGCATGCAGAGAAGAGAGCAAAGTATGCCCAGGGTAGATTAATCACCTTTTGTCTAGGAGACAATATGTTATGGCCAGATTGTTATTGTTATTTTTGGCTTTTTGCAGTGCTAGGGGTTACTGATGCTGCTTGCTGATGAAAGATTTGTGCAGATCTTTCTTTTTTACTACTAACATGAGAAAGTAGTGACAGGAGGTTGAAACAGGAGAAGTGGATTTAAAAGAACAATTGGTTTAGCAAGGGTGGTAGCTTTTAGAGGAATTTCTTGACTGTAGTTCATCCTTTGGGAAAAGGTGTTTTTATTAAGAGCTGACTAGCTATCTGTGCCTATGCTGACAAGCAAACCTTGTAGTTAGGATGTTGCATTTGTTGTTCAGGTCTGGTTTTTCTTTTCTTGTCCCAAACTGCACACATACTGCTTGTTCAGCTGTTTCTTGAGCTTGAAGTCTTGGCATGAGAAAGGCTTTGTTCACTAAAGATTAGCACAGCTGACAGGTCTATCTTTTGTCCATAGCAAAATAACTGGAGGCAGAGTTTTAAAAGAAAGAAACTGGGATTTCATTCTGAGGGCTGTGCAAAGGCAGCCTCTGTGGGTGGGTGGAGGGTAGGGTTACTACAGCCAGCTCAGGTTGATATTGCTGCCAACTTGCTGCATTCTTTATGCAACCTTTTCAACTGCCCCTCTCTAGTCAGCTTGAGACCAGGAGCTTAAAGCTGAATGAAACAGTTTAACAAACAAAATTCATACATCTCCCTGGGCATTGTGTAGAAGACTTTATAGCTAAATACTTAGTAGGTTATCTTTGTTTGCAAAAATAGTGCTGAAAACCATTTGCAACAGCTTCTGGAGATTTGTGTATTCTTTCCTTGTACGTTTTGTAGCAAGAATAATTTGCCTCTGTGTGTTCTCTGAGCTTGTTTTGTGATTTTTTTCCTTTTTAAGCAAGATACTCTCTTACGCAGCTGTTGAACTGCAATGCAGTACCTGTCATGACCCTGGATACAGTGGGGATGAGTACAGTGGAACAGGTCCAAAGTATCCTGTGTATTATACGGAGGAAATCCTAACAAGGTCCTTGGTGTGGTCTCTCTTCTGCTCTAGCTCATCACTGCAGTTGTAACAAAGAACTGGAAAGAGATTGTGGAGTCTTGTGACTTGCAGAATTGGAGAGAGGCTTTGGCTGCTGTGCTCACTTATGCCAGGCCAGATGAGTTTACAGCCCTTTGCGGTAAGCACGCTTCACAGAATGGATAATTCCCGAGCAATATCATGGCTTTGCTCACAGTTCCTTGGCCAGTTGCTTCCCCAGCTTCAGCAGTGGTGGGGAGGGATACCCAGAGTGATTTACTAGCATCTTTGTTCTTATTTTATCTAGATCTCCTGGGTAGCAGGCTGGAGAATGAGAGGGACAGCGTTCTGCAGACCCAAGCTTGCCTCTGTTACATTTGTGCTGGCAATGTGGATAAACTTGTTGCTTGTTGGACCAAAGTTCAGGATGGAAACAGCCCCTTGTCCCTTCAGGTTGGTCATTCTTTTAAGAAAGATGTTGGAAATAACAGACTGCAATCATTTGGCTCCTAAATCAAATTATCTAGTGTAGAGCTGGGCTGTCTGATGTGCATCAGGATGCAAGCCTTTCCTTTCTGGAAAAATAACACATAAATATGATACTGGAAAACATTGGGAAGTACAGTGGCCCTTGTGCTTGCCTTGTTTTTTGGGTAGTGGTACTAATACACTTCTTGTGTAAAATAATTGTAGTACTTAGTGTTTTGGTAAAGAAGGGTCTTTCAGTGCTTTCATCTTTTGTGGTTAGGAAATACTTTTCTACTTTTGAAAGTTCAGGAGAAGATATGAATAGAATTAGATTTAAATGTGGAGAGATGGTTGTAGGATGGTTCTCATGAGAGTTTTCTCTAGGGGTTTGCACATATGAAGCTTGGTTTCCAGCAGTGAAATACATTGCTTATAGCAGATATCTTGGGGGAATAGGGTTGATGAGTGGAATGAAGCAGTAATGGAATAATTAATTTTACAGTACAGTGTTAGTTTCTTCCATCTGTTTAAGACCTTTGAAGAACCAGTTTTAGAAAGTACTTACTTGACGATGCTGTAAGACTCTTTTTTAGTTAATTGAAGGAACTGATGTGTATCTGAGTTTTACTTCATGTCATTAACTCTCTGAATTATCAAAATAATTTGATTTTGAGGCCTTTATTTACAGATTTACCTTTAGTTTGAGTTGGCATTTTGACTGTGTGGCTTTGTACATACAATCACATTGCTCAGGTAGTAAAATTGGAAAATATTGTTGAAGTCCTAACAAGGTGGCTTGTTTACTATGATAGTGGCAATAGAAGCTGTTGGTTGGTTTTGTTGTTTTTTTTCTCTTGCCTTTTTTGAAGTGCTGATTTGTAGGGAAAAACAAACAGAAAACAATCTTTTGTGTGGTACACTCTCATTAAATCTCTTGCAAGATTTTAAAAAGGGCTTTAATTTTGGCAAATGAATATTTGTAGTATCCTTCAGTATAAATACAGTAAGAAAAACATTAGAAAACTGAACAGAAAATGTTCCTATAATTTAGGACTAGAAGGAAACCCAATCAAGACCAGCTCTGGTGTTGGGGAATGTGCAAGGAAGGCAAGATATAGAGTAATTCTAGTGAATATCAGGAAAAGCATTTTGCTGTAATAACCAGAAAACTATGGAGTTTTTTTTATCTTTTAAGATGGATAAGAACTGACTTACTGAAACCCTGTAAATGAATGTGCAGCGGCCTGGCACTAGTAGTGGTGACAGGTGTGATGTTGTCTGTTTGCTCCAAGGCTGTCGCCAGATAATTTTATGAAAGCATCCGCTTGGTAGACACGCTCAGTGCTGATAGGGCCCTTGAAATCCTGTTTAATAAAAACAGTTCTTTTGAACTCTGCTGGCTCTGCTTTTAGAAGCTGCTTGGTGGGTGGTTGCTGTTCCATCCTCTGGGAACAGCTGTGTCTTTGGTGCAGCTGTGGCTGTTCAGAAAACCTGCACTTGATTTGGGCTCCCCACTGGGTGAGAGGGGTCCTGCCAGGGACAGTCTTTTTAGCCAGGGCCTGCTTCACTTCGTTATTCTCACTTGTGGGTTTTTCCCCTCCTGATCTTGCAGGATTTAATAGAGAAGGTCGTGATCCTGCGCAAAGCCGTGCAGCTCACGCAGGCTGTGGACCCAAATGCCATGGGCGCCCTTTTGGCCGAGAAGATGAGCCAGTACGCCAACCTGCTGGCTGCTCAGGGAAGCCTGGCTGCAGCACTGACCTTCCTGCCTGCCAACAGCAACCAGGTATGGGGCTTCAGGCTCTTTGCTCCCTCTCTGTCTGTGAACAGGTGTGCTTCAAGCAGAGGTCTCTGCATGGTGCGGTTTGGCATCAGGACTGCCACTTGACATGCACCTTGGAATGTGACAGGCTGTTCTGCTCACCCCGCACTGGCCTTGCTGAGCTGTCAGACATGTACCACTTCTGCTCCCTCGTGGTTTAACACCCTTGTGCCTGCAGCCAGTGACTGCCAAAGTGTGTCCCTTCTGCAAGCCAGACATGGAAAATTAAATGACATTAACATTTGGCTGTTCTCTTTTGACTTCCCATTTTCCATCAGCTGATATGTGTAGACAGGCTGGTTTGGAAATGAGGCAGGCAGTTGTAAGGCAGTTCCAATGGCTTCACGTCTCATGCAGAAAAGACTTATTCCGGTGAAACAAAGCAGGCTCAGAGAGAGAGCTCATCAGTGAATGGCCACTTAGCCTCTTGGTGTGATGCACTGGGTGCCAGGCAGTGCTTTTCAGCTCCCTTCACTGTCCTTTTCTGCTTGCAGCCAAACATCGTGCAGCTACGGGACAGGCTTTGCAGAGCCCAAGGGGAGCTCCCCATGGGACAGGATGGCCTCAAGGGACCATATGAGAGAGAGCCCATGCTCACAGGGCGAGCTGGTGCTACGGCTGGACGGATGCAGGCGCCCCAGGCTCCAGCCCAGCAGTACTACCAGCAGGTAAATGGGCTTTGGCAATAAGGGAGGGACATGGTGCTTGAGTTCTGCAGAGTGATGGATCTAATGATTTTTTTTCCTTCCTCTTAATCTGAGGCTGTGTGACAAACATCTACTGAGAGCCTTGTAGTGAAGGTCATTAGTGCTTCCTTCCAGTCAGTACAGATGCCTCCTTTACTCCTCATCTGGAAGCATCCTTCTCAATAGCCTGCTTCTAAAGATTAGGTGTTTCCCCCCCTTTGTTTGAAAATGTGCTTCAGTGCCAAGAACAGCTGTTTGGAAGAGCACTGCAGGAGTTAGTTATCTGTTCTTCCTCTCACAGTCCCTGACGTTGTCCCATCCCTGCAGGCCTTGGGGTTTGCTCATGCTGCTCACCATCCTCCTCTGGGGCGGATTGTTCCCACCCCTAGCTCTGATTTTGACTGCAGAAGTTGCCAAGCAGTGGCAGTAACAAACTGAGGGCACTTTTCTGCAGCTGTGGGTACAGCCTGCTGTGAAACACCTTCCCAGCCAGGTGTAAGGAGGCATTGGCTGGTGGGGAGGCTGAGAGTGAGCTACAAGAAAGACCTGGTGAGTATGAGACTAATAAGGGAGCTGTGCAAGGAGGAAGAGGAGAAACAGGGGAGGAAAATTCACTGGGTTTACCTCAAACCTGAGGATGACACTGCAGCAGAACACTGGCCATCAGAGCAGTCCACGTGGTGTGTTGGGCAGCCCTTGCTGTGCTTAGAGAGCACTGCCAGGTCTCTAATTCCCCAGCACAGCACTGCAGCTCATCTGGCCACTTCTAAAGGTGCTCTGGGCTGGGCTTTTCTGAGAGTAGAACTGAGTTAGGGTGTGGGTGTTTTCCTTATGCAGAGATTGTCACAAGCAGAGGTATCTCTTGTCTGTGCTGCCCCCAAGCACTGCCTGCCAGAAAAAACAGGGCAGGAAGAAGGGATGAAAGGTTGGAGGGGGGGAGTTGGGGATTCTCAATGTCAGCAGTAGTGTGTGCCTCTGCCTTCTCTCCAGGTTGTTAGCAAGGTAGATTTCAGAGGGGACAAAGCCTTCATCCAGGATTTACCTTGCTAACCCCATTGCATATGATTTTAAATACATCATCATTAATAATCAAGTCTACTCTATCTGTGTCTTTGACCTTCTTCCTTGTAACCAATGAATTGCCTTGAGAAGTGGTATGTTTCCTGTTTGGCTGTGGAGAACAGCTGCTTTCCTCTAGAAGTTGAGATATGAGCAATGCTTTTTTAAACCAGAGTTCCCTCTTTCTCCCACTGTTTCTGGAATCCCTCAAGCAATTATTTCAGCAAGCCCTGCTCATTAATTAAAGGCTGGGTGTATCACAACCCCACGAATTCACTAGGAGTTACAATCCCCTATGTTGCTGGCTTTTCAGGGAGTTCATCCTTAGCAGGAAGGGCTTGAAGGGGACAGATGTCAGTCAGAAAGGTTCCCAGCTGATGAGCCAGAATGGAGAGAAATGGCATGTTTGAATCTTGGGATACTTGCTTTGTTTGACTTCCTTTTAAGAAAGCATGTATGTAGGACTTGTTCAAGCTTGAGGCAACCTTTGTTTAACTGCTGTCCCAAATAGGAACATGTTTTTAACACTTGGATTCCTTTCAGCATAGTTTTGTTGAACCCTCTTTTTCATCTGAATAAACAGGCATGAAAGGAGGTGAAAAAGTCTTTTAGATACTCTGGTGATGAGTTATGCAGGCATTAGCAGTGGCTGTTATGCAGCTGACTGCACCTTCAGCTTAGCACTGCATGGGGTTAGAGACACATGGACTGAAGCCAGCTGAGCCAGCCAGGGCTGCAGGCTCACAGCTTTCCCTCTGCTTATATCCTTGAACCCCAGCCACATGTCCTGCTGTTGGGCAGCATGCCCACTCCTTCCTCAGGAGTGTCACAGGCCCAGGAAGTTCTTGATTTCTGTCCCATCAGAAAGGTAGAAGTGGTTGTATGGAATTGAAGCCGTTTGGAGTGGCAAAGAAGGAAGATGGAGGAAAGGAGCTACGGGAGACTGGCTGGGAAGCAGTTACCATTAAGATCTGTATTTGTGCATGTGCAAGAGCTGAATATCAGTTTTTAACCTTTCTAAATTATATTTTAGCCTTTATAAATTCATCTGAAGCTCAGTTTAAACAGACTCCTTTTGTGTGAGGCATATGTTTGAGTTTAACATAGAACCTGGAGCTTGCACCTGTGGTTAGTGATGCTCGCTGTCATGGACCAGTGGGGGGGGCTTCTGCAGTAGGAAAATGTGATGAAAGATGGAGACCTGGCTGACTGGCACACATAACACTGCACTTGCTCCACAGCCTACTGCAGCTGCAATGCCACTGTGCTTTGTCCTCACTCTGCAATTGACTTTGGCTCCAGTGCACAGTGATTTTTGTCTGTCTTGAATGCAATTCCCTTCTTCCTCTGAGATTTTATGGCTGTTACAAGTGCCAGCATGCAAACCTTCCTGCGTTCACTTCTTTGCATCTTGTTTTGTGAAACCCTTTAGATTTTTTTATTGTTTTGTTTTCCATGATTGGTATTTCTTTGTTTGATTCAGGTTAGAATTGCCCCTACTGTCACTACCTGGAGTAACAAAACTCCTACTGCCCTTCCCAGCCATCCTCCTGCAGGCTGTCCCTCTGACACACAGGTATAACCTTCATTTTTCTTCTCTGAGCCTCTGCTCCACCCCAGTATGTCCCCTGGTGTAGTCTGTGTGCTTGGCACAGTCTGGTACAGATAGATGGAAGGAGCAGCTCCCATGTGTGCTTTGGTTTTACTCCTCTGCATCTCCTTTACTTTTTTTTTCACCAATGCCCAGATGAGTGTCACTGGAAAGTCTTGAGTGGGAGCTCAATGTGACCTGATTCTTCCCAACCCTTCCCCCACACTGGAATATTTGAAGCGTGATTTTTCCTGTCTCCCTTTTCCATGGAGATGAGAAGCTTCAGAGTTATCATTTAAGTTTAGTTGAAAGATGGCAGGGTGCTCTCAGACTGCCTGAACACCAGGCAGCCCTGGCAGGGAGCTCTTCCTTGTGCAGGCAGGTGTGCTGCTCTGCTTGCTGCTGAAGTCACTGCACATCCAGTCTGTTTTTCGGTGCTGTGCTGGGCACCCTAAGGCACTGGGGTGGTTGAAGGCATTTGCCCTTATGCTGGTGATTCCCTTCTTCCAGGGAATGTGGTTTCAGGCCTTGAAATGTGAACTCATCATTTTTCAGGATTAAATCCTGTCTCTCCCAACCTTTTCTTTTAACTTTTTTTTTTTTTTGACAGGGGGACAACCCACCTCCTCCAGGGTTTATTATGCCAGGTGCAATTGGTCCCAGCATGCCACCACAGCAAGCCACATCTTCTAACTACAGCATGTACTCTCAAGCAGGAGCACGGCCAGCGTACTCACAGAGTGAGTAACAGCAGCTTCCCCCTCTCCCTCCCACCCAGGTGGGCCAGCATTAACTCAGGGATGACCAGTCCCCTCATAGTGGTTGGGAGTGTTCAGAGCAAGCCAGTCCCACAGTTCTTGCAGGGTGGGGAGAAAGGTGAGGTCACATCTGAGGGTTGTCATTTCTTGGTGAGGTCCAGGCATCAGACAACCTCTGTCAAAAATTCCTCCTCTGCTGAGGTGTCTACCCACTGCTCTCAGACTCACTCCTCAGCTGGCCTTGCCCAAGGTTGTGTTAGGGTCAGAAACTCCAAAGTCTGAGTCTTGGGAAAGCAGCACAGGCCTGGTAGAGACATAGCTCATCTGTGTGCAGCTGGGCCATCCATTTCTCATTGGGGCTCCATGGAAATGGGAGAGGGGATGAGGAGATGAGGGCAGTAGTAGAAATGAGTGAAGAAGGGGGCAGAGCCCTGACTGACTCAAAGCAGGGACTGAGAGTACTGGCATGAGGAAGGAAAAATGACCATAGATTGGCAGAGGCAGTGAAATTAGGCTGCAGGGCCCACAATGAAAAGCTATGAGCTTACATTCCCTTCCAGAGTCTATATTCATTTCCTTGCCCTAAGTTTTCCCTTTGTGAAAACCTGGGATAAGGCTTTCTCTGAGAGCCCCTGTGAGGATTGTGGTGGTCCAGAAGACAGCAGTGTCCATATGCCCCAGCTCCACTCCAAGCAGCATGGTGGCTCTGGGCTGGAGGGGGTGTGTGAGAAAGCAGCAGTCCTTTGAGCCAAGGCCATCCTCTCTGTGCTTCCTTGCTCCCAGTGACAGGCTGGGGATTTGTGCGGTCCTACAAGTGCAGGCAGAGTTGTGGGAGCCAGGATTTGGCTGGGCAGGTAAGTGGTTTTAGGGGGTAGAGGCATGAAGAGAGGAGAGTCAAGTGAAGAAGGAAGCAGAGGCAGGTGAAACCAGCTGCTCTCTTATGAACTCACTGACTGTTTTTTCTCCCTGTTTGTAGCGTATCAGGCCACACAGCAGTACTCCTCTGGAACAGGGGGACCAGCTCTCTATCAGCCTCAGCAGCCTATTGCTGCCCCTGCTTCAGCCTCTTACCCCAGCCCTGCCCCTAACACCACCCCTTCCTACCTGCCCTCTGCCCCTGCCCACTCCATGCCCTCCCCACTGTACCCCGGGCAGCCTCAACCCTCCCCAACGAACCTGAATCCCGTCTCTTCCTTCCCTGTTCCTCCTTCTGGCACATCCTTTCAGCATGGCAGGCCAGGACCTCCAGCAACTTCTGTGGCTTATGCATTACCTACTGGACCAACAGGTACTCTGCCTGCAACCAGTGACCTTCCTGCATCCCAGAGAACAGGTCTGCGCTTGGACGGGGGGCAGGCAGGGAGGAGGGAGGGCTTTGGTCTTCACCCACTCAGTTAATTATGCACTTTTTTCCTTGTGAATGCTCTGTAAAACTCTTTCTTTTGAAAGAGTGAAAAACTTGCTTTTGCTTAGAGATCAGTTCAAAGCATTTCTAAACCGCATCAACCCTGTGCATCTGTGCTAGGGCTGTGTTGGTGCACGAAGCAGCATGAGCAGTCACCTTTCTCTGGTGAGCTAGAGCTTGCCACCGTCACAGAGCTTTTGTCTTGCCCAAGATGGGATGCTACAACAGGCTTGTGGTTTTGACTGAAACCACGACAGCTTGTTATGAGGCTGTTGTATGCCATGGATGTTGTATGCCATGCATGTTGTATGCATGGTTCAATTTTAACATTGGTGTCAGAGCCTGAGCTGTGACTGGAGAGCAAAGAACAAAAATGAGCAAGTTTTCCTAATTGCTGCAGACAAGATGATCCCAATTCTCCTCGCTGAATGATTTTACAGATGTGATTTGTCTGTGTCCCTGGTTCTTGAGCAGCCTTTTCAGCCCAGGATTGGCAGCATATTTAACTCAAGTAGCATTTCCCGTGGCATCAGCTCTCTTTCATGATTTTGTCTGTAACCTCTTACTGCGATGGGATTTACTGTGGCTGCAAATGCCTTAAAAGATAATCACAAGTGATTTAGAAATGCTTTTACTTGTCTCTTCCCTGAATGTCAATTAAAAGCATGTGTGTGTGGCTGACACTTAGGAGCATGTTGGTGCATGCTTGGTGAGAGAGCACTCGTTGAGGTGGAGCTCTGTGTCTGCTTGTGACTGCCTGGCTGTCACTGCTGTGGGACAGTGACCTTGCATGCCATAACAAACCTGTCCCTTCACTTAGCCTGTGAAACAGCAGCTTTGGGTGTCAGACAGTGCAGGAGGAATCAACAGTCCTTTTCTAAACCTGCTTATGAACATCCTTCACATCCAGGTGGTCCAGCTGAAGAGTTAAGGAGTAGATCTGGGAAGCAGAGAGTACAGGGAATACTGGGCAAGATTTGAGGGATGTTTTGGGAATGTCTGCTCTGCTGACAGACATTAATGTGCCCACTGTCATTCCCTCTCTTATTTTACAAGTCTGTTAGGGGTGATGCAGTGCAGAAAAGGCATTTTGCCTTTGGCAGCATGAATCCTATGAGTAGGTGCTCCTGTTGGTGTCCTTCAGTCTGGCAGCTCACATACCCCATGGTGTTTGGGGGAAAAGTGGTCTTTTGCTATGCCAAAAAATAGGACTGGTGTAGGACTGCCAGAGTTGCAAGGGGAGAAGAGGCCTTTTCCATCCACCATGCAGCCAGATTTGGTGTCCTTTCTGTTTTAGGAGGTGCTGTGACCTCTCCTGACCCCACATTACTGGGCATATCAAACTTGAATCTCTAAGCCAGCGGAATTATTAAATTGGACAGAGGAAGAGGTGTTGAATAGGGTCCTAGGCCTGGGATGTCAAGCAGCACATTATAATGCAGACAGCATAGCTTCTGCACCTCCAAATAAATGCAAGGAGCAAGAAAATTGTTCTTCCTTATCCATTTTACTACTCAACTTGCATCACTGGCAGGTACTTTGGATCTGCCACTTGCTAAATTTCTTAAAGTGACGTGACATAGCCCACATGACATGCTCAGAGTGGGTGAGGTTCTTTTCAGAGTTAAAAGTTGTTCATATTAGGCTCTTCATCAAACTTTCTGAGAACTATCAATGCTGCTTCTGTTTTCTTAGCAGCTATGGTGAGCAGGGTCACCAGTACAAAGTGTCAGACTTGGGCATCCTCTCTGATTTCTGCAGCCTTAGGCTGAAATGCAGAGGTGGACTGCATGGTGAGGTGCTGAGCCCAGGAGGGCTCATGCATACACACCAGTGATGATTGCAGCTGGAGAACTATTGAAAAAAGATAGTGTATCTGAAGAGCACACACTGTTCTCTTCCAGTGTGTAGATTACACCTTTCAGAAAGCATACCAAGAAGAATGAAAAAAACTTTGTTTTCTAAGTGCAGTAATGACAGTGTACATGCTTAATATGCTTAACCACCAACACATTTTCTGAGCAGCTGCACTGCCTAGTGGAGGATGCCTTGGCTTGAGATCCTGTAGAACCACTGAGATCCACAGCCAGAAGTACATCTCACCTGTAACTCTGAGTGTTCTGGTGCAGTGATGCTAATCCTGGCAATGAAGTAGTGTGCTTTTGTGTGTGATGATCTTATCTGGGAACATCATGCTTCACTTTGCAGTTGTGACTCATTTAAAGGCAGGAGTAAGGAAGGAAGGAAAAATTATCTCAAATCTGAACTCTTAAAAAACACCTGACCTTTGAACTGGCTTGGATTTAAGTATGCATATAAAAAGAAAGAGTTCTGTAAATATTTTCTGGCCTTTTGCAAAGGCACATAACATCAGTATGTTAAGCTGTGCTTGAAGCTTCTGTAAGCAGAAAAAGCCCACATTTAATTTTTTTTAACCCATCTCACTTTGTCTTGTGATAGATCTTAGAATCTAGTTTCAAGGGAGTTCTAATTTTCAGCATCCTGAATCTTGTTTGAAAATGCAATAGACCAATCCTGAGCTAAAGGAAGGGTTTGCATCAGAAGTATGAGCAGGCCAACCCCAGGGACAGGAGTTGTGTCATCCCCAAAGCTCCTTTCCTCTTCGGAATGGTGAGGGCTTTATTGGCTACATTTTGCCATTTGGGTTTGTTGCTCAGTCTGAGCAGGCAGTGTGTCTTTTTGTGTGTTAAGTTGATGTGTGAACATACTAGTGTTGCTGGGCTGCATGCAGTTGAGAGTGTGCCTTGATTTGAGAAAATACTTGGGAGATCCACCTTAAGGTCAAGTACTTCAAACATCTCTTGAAAAGCTTTCTGGAATGGTAAAATGGAGTTGAGAAGATCATGGCTAAGAGTAATGGTCTGTCAGCTGCACTAGAATAGAAAATGAGAGCACCAGAAGAGATAAGCAAAAGGGCCAGAATGCTGCAACATCTGTTATAAACAACTAGGAACACTGGAAGGAGCAACAGGCTTGTTTTGGGGGAAGGTGGACAAAAGCAATTCCATGGGGGCTTGAACAAGTGACTTGTCTCCAAGCTGGCATTGTAATTAAGTTAGGTGGTTTTTTTCTGCTGATGCATGTTGTGAAACTAAATTGCTGGTCAAAAATTAAAGACCAATTGCTTTTTTATTTTTGAAGAAAAAAATTTTTCTTTTAGTTATCTTTGCATTTTGTCTGCAGAAAGTCTACCTTGTCAAGACCAGGCCTCTCCCTTCGCAGGTGAACTAGGTACCACCTAACCTGAAAATAATTACAACCACTACATGAAATTAATTGAACGGACATCAATTATGCAAATGTTCTTTAGAGAACTTAAAGTGTGATGCTGTTTGCCAATTAGACTTTAATCAAATTGATTTTTAATTCCTTAATTGAAACCAATAACAATATATCTGGAGTTTTTAACCACAGAAACAAATTCTTTTTAATCTTTTCCTTTTTTTAATGCAAATTATTCCAGGAAATTAACAGCAGTAACAGTCTGGGAGATTTTCTTCACGTTCTACTCCTATCAGTTAGACTCCTTGCATCTGAAATACTCTGGGATTTTCTGGGTAGGGAGGAATAGAGGAGGCTGCCAGAAGATGGTGCTGCCTTTGGTCAAAGAGAAAGCAGATGTGAAAGGGGTTTTAAATAGTTTTTCGTTTTACCCCTTTGACATGCTCTGGATGTGGAACTTGCTTGACAAAAGCCTGGGAGCAAATGAAATTTCAGATAAATTGAGCAAATTCTGCAGTAATGTTAACCTGTGCCGTCTAAGGTAAATTCATCATCTGCTAAGTGAAAAACACTGTGGTGAAAAAGTCCATTGAGCAGGGATTTGGTTTTGTTGGCTTTTTGTGGCTTTGTGCAATAAATCCTGATTACTTGGGGAGGCGGCGGTAATACCTGGATGTAATTCTGTGAGCCCAATTCCATGTGCTCTGTGAGGAGGTGGGCAGCTCTTTCTAATGCACTAATGAGAGCTTTGGGGTGCAAATCTCACAGCTGCAGGGGGCTTGCTTCCTTGGGAGAGCAGAAGGTTTGGTGTCGAGCAGCACCCCACACTTGGAGTGAATTTTCTCAGACATCCTCTGTGCTTCCAGTTTCAAACAAATCACCTCTGGTACAGAAAGCCAGATTTTTCCACCTTGCTCAAGCAGCTCTGCTTTGATTTGGGGATACAAAGCACCCAAAACCATGCTGTAGCTGGCAGGGGAAAGCTAGGTTTATGGCTCTTTTGTGTTTCCAAGGTGATTGGGTGAACCTGGCCTGAAATGCTTAAGGCTTCTTATGCCTCTTCTTTTTGTGTGGGGTTTTGTGTGGTGTTGCTGGGGAACTTCATGTATATATGTTGTGGATAAGCTCTCTTCACATACACAGTCTGTGTAGCAGAGCTTTTTGGGGCATGCTTCAAAAAAGAGGGTCCTCTTCAAAGGCATGTCTGCTCAAAGCTCCTTTTCCAAGAGAAGGAAAAGTTAATAATTAAGTTATTAACTTGAGAACAGTTGGTCAAGATCCCAAACCTTGCCCAGTGGGCACGAAGCCCAAAGGGTCTGATGGCAGGGATGTTGGGAGGCTCTGCCTGGCACAGGAGATGTTCTGGCCCCTCAGGGAAGGGCAGAGGAGCAGGCAGGTCAGGGCAGGCTCTGCCAGAAGAGCCATGGTATGGATCTGGCACAGCTGAGCTTAAGGCATCACTGGCCTCCTCCCAGGTACTTAGAATCTCTGTTTTCTTTCTGTCCTAGGGCCTCAGAATGGCTGGAATGACCCACCCACCCTCAACAGAGCTGCCAAGAAGAAGAAGGTACTCTGTGAAGTCCTACCTCAACACAACAGAGCACTGCTCACTTGAAAAACAATAGTTTAAACTGCTTCTGGGAAACCTGTTGGCAGAAGGGAAGAGAAGGGTTAGCAGCAAAGAAAAGCTGCATCTCATGAGCAGAAATGGCCTTTATGTCTCTCTAATATGCATTATCCCTCTCAAAATGTCTAAGCCTCTAAAGAGATAGTGGGTTTTTACTGAAGTTGCGGTTGTTAATAACAACATTGTTCGTGGTTTGAAGCAAATACTTCAGACTGTTTTCATCTGAAGTAAAGCAGCAGTTTTGCAGGAGATGATACTTAGGCAAAATGAGGAGGCTGTGCAAATTGTTATAGATTATTGACGTTGCTGAAGCTGAAAGCAATTTATCCTGATTAAGGGTCTGACCCTGAGAGATCTGTTGAGAGTAAGACAATTTCCATAATGGAGATAATGTAGTTTTGCAAAATGGATTTAAATTGCAGCAGGGCAGGATAACTGGGAACACTTGGCACGGAGCAGAGTGAGCCCTTTCATCCCTTGCTGCTGCTGTAGCCTGGAGCATCTCCACAGCAGTCAGTGTTACCCACGACTCTCTGAACCTGGGAAGCAAGAGTCAGTCTGGAGCGTGTAAAGTGTGGGGAGAACAAAACATTAGTGTAGCCAAGATAAGGTCTGGGTGAAGGTAAAGGCAGAAGCCTTCCTTACCCTTTGGGTTTTGGTCTCTGCAGTTCAAGGTGAAGAAGCTTTTGGAGGCTGGGTAGAGAACTCAGAATAACTGCTTGAGCAGAAAGCTCAAGAAGCAGCCTTCTGCACACAGGGTTTTTGCTACTTCTGTGTGTGTGTGTGTGTGTGTGTGTCACAGCCAGAATTTCTGCCATAGCCAAGGCTTGCGGGTTGGCTCTTTCTAAATGAGGAATGTGTTTGTTGCATTCCCTGTTGCGTATTTAACAAATCTGTCAGTTGTGTTTCTGTGTTTGTTTCCCTTCTGTCCACTGTCTGAGGGGTGGTTTAGGATATTATAAAATGACTCACCACATGTACTATTATAAAATAGAAGAAATGTCTGGCATTTCAAGCCGTAATTTTCAGCTGTTTTCCTCCTAACTAAGAACTTATTCACCATTCAAAAGTTTATTGCTGTGATTCTTTCAGGGTTCTGTAATCTTCCCTTTTGTTTTTCCATGTGCACGTGAAGAAATGTGCATATTCCCATGGAAGCCCTTTTTGTTGTTTTGATTCCTGCATGATGTGTAGCAGAGGCCAGTAGCTCATTTTGTTGCTTCTTCCCTCTACCAAACATTTGTGAAACACCCCTGTGTGAAGACTGGCAGACGCTCAAAGATGAATCTGAAAAGCCCTGGTAATCTGCCTCAGTGCAGACCTCTATGCCAGAAGCTTGAAAGGCTTTCAGAAGCTTTACTGGGGCATGTTGCTGGCTGTGACCTATGTACTGCATGGACAAAAATACACCCTTGAAAGTGAGACACAAAAGTCTAAATATAATGACCCAGTAGTAAGAATAGATGTAGGTGTGGGTTAGTTTTCTCTTCTAATAGTGCTGGTCTGCCATACCTCTGGTTTGGAGGGAGAGTGGCTCTGCTTTGAGGTGGCTGCACTCAGCTCTTGTGGCCAGGGGCAGGCTGGGGTGCCCCAAGACACTTCCTTACTGTGCAGCCAGAGGAGTGGGTTTGGTTAGCCAGAGTGAAATTCTGTGTTGTCTGCCCATTATCTCTGTATCCAGTGCTCCCAGTTACTGTGGTTTGGGAAGTCTGTAAGAGCTGAGTGTTGTGCTGTACCTGCAGCAGCCCCACCAACATAAATGCCCTGCTTTTTCCCCCAGGTTCCTGACAACTTCCTGCCCCCGGTCCCCATTACGTCGCCCATCATGAACCCGCTGGCGGATCCGCAGTCTCAGATGCAGCAGCCCCAGGCTCCCGCGGCGCCCAGCAGTGCACCCAGCTTCCAGCCTCCACACCTCCCTGCAGGGCAGATGGTGTTGCAGGGTGGCTTCCAGCCCGCTTCCCAGCCCCTGGGGCCATCCGTCATGCCACCCACTGTTTCCAAACCCAGCATGGAGGGGGCCCCGGGGGCCCCAATTGGCAATACCATCCAGGTAATGTAGCCCCAGCACTGCATGGGTTTGTTTGTCCATCAGTAGAGCCTGCCAGGCAGGATTCTGTTTTCCAGGCTTTTCTTGTAGCCACAAAGTGTACTGTGGAGTTTCTAGGCACTGGCTGTTCACAGTGCTGGCATTTTGCTACTGTAATCTCTACCTAGATGCCACTAATCCTATAGTCAGTATGGGCCAACAAGCTGCTTCCTCTGCAACTTTCCCAGCTTCCCAGAGGGAGGAACAGCAGGTGCTGGTAAAGTCACCTGCACACACCCACAGGGAAGAAATAGTTGTACCAAGCTACATAATAATGCCACTTGTTTAGCTGAAAACAACATGCGGGCACAGTGACCTGGAAAAGCCTCACCTGTTTTCTTTTGCTCAGCACGTGCAGGCTCTGCCAACAGAGAAGATCACCAAGAAGCCCATCCCTGAGGAGCACCTTATTCTGAAGACGACGTTTGAAGCTCTCATCCAGAGATGCCTGCTGTCTGCCTCCGATCCGGTAGGTGATTTCTGTGACTTGTGATTTCTGATAACGATCTCATTTCAAAGGGAAACAACAGGTACCTGGGAAAGGGAAGGTTAACAGCTTTGACACAGCCACTGGAGCTGGATAGGAAAAACATTTCCCATGGCAGCCAGTACCTTGTAAATGAGCTATTCCTCCCAAAGCTTCTCATTTATTTCTGGTGGCCAGTAAATAACATGCCACCACAAAGCCCGTGTGCTGACTGTTCAGCTCGTGCCTGCCACGTGCTAAAAGGTGATATGCAGAGGGCTTTGTGCACTGAATTTGCTTGGTCAGCAGCACAGACTCATGCTCTCGTTGGTTCAGTATCACTCAGTTGCTCAAAATTCTTCATTTAAAGGCTGTAGAGTGCATATATATGTGTTTGTATGTATGTATAGTGTGTTCTGTATTCCCTTTGACCTTTTCTTCCTCTAAGCGCCCCCTCCCCCAGACAGACAGAGGCGGCAAAAGCGTCGCACTCATATCTGCACCTGGGGATGCTTTTCTGCTCTGCCAACACATTCTGCTTGCTTCTTGTTAAGTCTCTCTGATTTTCTTAGGCAGTGAAAGTGTTTCAGCCCACTGAGACAAGAGACACCACCCTGACTGTACACATCAGTTGTTGTCAGTGCAAATACAGGCGCTGCTCAGCTATTACATGCTAAAGGGGAAAATGGGAACGGGAACTAAAGAGCGAGGAGAACCACTTTGCACCTAATTCCATCTAACTGCTTTAGCTGGAGAGATGTCTTGCTGTTTCCTAGACACAATTTATTCCTCTCTGTCTTACCTGACCATCTGTAAAATGAAAATAGCATGTGCACCTTTTCATTGTTTTGAAACAAATGTTCTGTGGTCATGCATCTGGGAGATAAGCAGTCCAAAAGAACTGGGAGTTTCTTACCTGCTCCTCCTGTGGTACTTTTTCCTTAGATATCTCAGTTCCTTGATGATATAACTGCTGCTGAGGAGTTTGCCGCATGTGGCCCAAGATCCATGTTGCTGTGTTCTCCTTTATGCCATCTGAACAGCTTTCCCTAATTTCTAGCACAGCAAGCAGCCAGCAGTTGGTCTTCACCCTTAAGCTAGAGCATTCCCACAGGCTTTATTTTCTCTAGGCAATTATTAATTCAGAGAAATGTATCCAGTTGCCAGGGAAAATGGCAATTATCCTAAGCGAAGATGGATTGATGCACAGACTGACTTAGGAGGAAATTCCATTACTCTTATGCACTGATGCCATTTCTGCTACTGTTAACCAGCAGCTTTTTTGTGCTCCTGCAATTGTAACCTTGATGCTTTATTACTGTTTTATTACTCTGGAGTGAAATCTACAATTTTAGATGTTGTCTAAAAAAAAACCAAAGTGGATAAAAATTCATTTCTCCAGCAGCTGCAGCTCCAGGTAAAATGTCTGGGATTATTTTAAGAGCCTTTGGTTGCAGAATAATTCCAGGCACATCAGTGGGTGGTTTACTTTATAAAAGTCATGGAAGCACAAAGTGTCTGTAAGGACAGATTGAGTTAGGCTATTAGCTTTTCTGTTGACACTAAAAACTCACAGACAAACTGCTGGCTTTACTAATCACATGAGGAAAAATATAATTAGGATTTGCCATAAATGATGACTGAGTTGTACACACTTAGAACTGGAAAATCTGCATGTGCCCTTAAGCTCTCATTCAATGTTCATCTAACATTGCTGGATACTTCATTCCAGTGAAAATTTTATCCAGTTACCATTATGCTTTTCCAGTGAACCATAGAAAAAAAAAATCATGCCACAACTCAGAATTCTGTCAGCTGATAACTTTTCTTATCAGCTATGCCAGTGGGGTTTGCAAGTGACCAGTGGCTTTTGTGGTGCACCTTTACAGTTTTCTATTTCTATAGACAGCCAAAGCATTTACATGTGGAGAACTACAGTCATGTGGTCTTTCCTGGAAAAATCAGGGGAGAAGAGTACAGAACAAAGAATCCAAATGATATATTAGGAGAATGTTGTTGAGAAAGGAATTTGATGCGCTGTGTGAACCTCTTTGCAATGACATCAGATTGGTCTGGGGTTCTTAAAATTGCTGTGCTTTGATGTATTTATTTGTCTCGCAGCAAACCAAGAGGAAACTGGATGATGCAAATAAACGTCTGGAGTTTCTGTATGACAAACTTAGGGAGCAGACAGTAAGTTCTGTTTTACTTCCCCCCACCTCTCAATCACATTTGGCCAAATGACTTCATTGGTGCAATACTACTTCTGCAGTATGTAGCAGGTGCTCCTTTTTTCTTTGGAAGTGTGCTTCAAATCCATTTTTTGGAAGTTTGCATGGATTTCTTAGAAAACAACCACTTACTGTGCTTGGCCCCACATGCCTGTGCAGACTTTACAGTGTTGCTTTGGGGTTGTGTTACGTGTTTTATGGTGCTGTGCAGAGGCTGTGCTGAGCCAAAGAGCAGAGCTCCTTGCAGCAGGCACTGTTTCTCTGCTCCGTGCAGGAACTGAGACACACAGCCTGGGGTCAAAACAGAGCCCAGGGGACTTCAATGTTGGAGGCTCACTGACTTCACTGGAAAGCAGATGTGCCAGTACTTTTGAAGATCTGGTAGTTTTTCCAAAGCCTTCCAGGAGGTCTTTGGCAGAATAAAGGACTGTGCTTAAATGTCTTAGTACCTTAAGATTAGAGTGATGTAATCCTCTTGTTGTCAGGCCATGTTTGCTGAGCAATTAACCTTACCCAAAGGCAGAAAAGCTCAGTAGATTTTTCTGGTGCCAAGAGTCTGTCAGAGCAGGTCTCCCACCGCAGGGAATTGCATCCAGGGACCGGCAGGAAGGCTTGCAGGGCGTTGCAATACTGCAGAGAAGGTGCATTCTGGTTGAAGTCTGTTGTTAGACTTCCCAGTGACTTTTCCCAGTGTGGTGCAGCTCTGAAGATGGCAATCTCCAAAGAAAGGAACTAAGTGCTGCACCTTCCTGAGGGCCAAGCGCCACGCTCAGAATTTCTCTTTTTCTAGTTTTCCCTTTGTGCTGACCTGCCTTGCCTGCCTTCCTTGCAGCTCTCTCCAACCATCATTAGTGGCTTGCACAACATTGTGAAGAGCATCGAAACCCGCAACTACCAGGAGGGACTGAACATCCACACACACATCGTCAGCACCAGCAACTTCAGCGAGACCTCTGCTTTCATGCCAGTCCTGAAGGTTGTCCTCACGCAGGCCAATAAGCTGGGGGTGTGAGGTAGCCCTGCACTTACACAGCCCTGGTGGTTGCTTTCCCAAAGAAGTGCATTTCTACGGCAGACATGCGGGAAATGGACCAAATGCTCGTCCTCACAGCATGGCGCAGTAGAGCTGACAAATGGCATTACACTCTCCCTGCAAAGTACTTTGTTCTAGAAGGGCTTTGGAGCCCTGGTGCTTTTCTTCTTATTTTAATCCTTTTCCCATCCTTAATGATTCTCATCTACAAATAGTATATTTAATGGATGATGTCCCACGTTGACAATTTTTAGGTGCATGTTACACTGCTAAACAGTGGCTTTTAATAAAAGATGTATGTGTTGAAACAACAAGATAGGTGGTGTATTGGACCCTAAAACAGATTAATCCCTTCCACCCCACTGTTCCTTACCCACCAGATTAAAAACAGTCTGATCATGTTACAAGTGTATTTGGTCTTTCATTTGATGAAGCTGCTTGCAGTTCTGTTATTACAATTTACATGTTAAATAGCTTAATTGTGCACTGGGGCAAACGACCAAAATAAAAGCTAATGTGATATTTTCAATAAATGTAAATGTATTAAAATTTGTCATTATGAAGTGCAGTGGAGAGATTTTGAACTGGAGTCCAGTGGTGCAGGCACACAGTTTGTGGTGGTTGGGAATGGGGCTGCGGCGGAGCCTCATCCCTAATAGGCTACAGCTGTGTAAGACAGGTGAGCAGTGTTAAAGAGACATGGAATGCTGAGGTGTAGGGACCAATCACAGAAGGGCAGAGAGGGCACACAGGCGTAAGGCATGTAAGATGAATGGTAAAAACATTGGAAGGAAGAACAAGTCTGGTTCTTGGGAACTATTCATGAGGTCAGCTGTGTGTCCTTCACAGTGGAGCTGCTTTCTGTTGTGTGACAGGCATGAGAGTACTTTTGGTTTTCCTCTTTTTATCACTAAAAGGTCTGTGTAGAACACAGATCAGCAATTGGAAGAAATGTCTGGGTTTGGGAAACAAAAGCAGTTTTGCATGAAAACAACATAAAATATCAGTGCTTGTGGAATGTAGATTTGGCAATGCATACTGCAAGAAATAATCTCAATAACAGTGTAAATCAATACTGACTTCTGTGACTTCAAACAGATTTATTAGGCAAAAGACTTTTATTTCCTTTCCAGAATTTTCTTACTTCATAAGCTTTTAAAATTGGTGAACACAAGGCTTCAGCTTGGAGTTACCTTATTTCAGGAGTTTAAACAACAATTGGAATAAATTTTTTTATCTAGGTTATAGGTTTCTAAGCAGTGTTGCAAGTATCCTTGTATAAGTGTACTTACAGCAGTGTATTCAGCACGTTTGTGTCTTGATTCAAGGTAGAAAAGAAGTTTTAAAAGAAAGAACACATTCAAAGGTGAACAGGAATAAAATAAATGGTAAAAAAAAAAACTCAATAGGGTGAAAAGTGGCTGGGCTGGGCTGGCCTGTGCTTTCTGTGATGCACTGCTCAGCAAGGAAAACAAAAGGCAATCTCAGCACTTCAGGACCAAACCAGCAGATAGGAGGTAATGCTAGAGCAATTCAGGAGGTGGCCTTGCATGTGCTCTCCCTGAGGTTTTTTGTGAGTTCTTCTTGACATGGAGCAGGACTGGTGGCATGCACTGGCACTTGTGAAGGACAGGCAGATAATTCATATTTTGGGAAGCTGGCCGTTTCTGGCAGTGACAACTGGAGAGACTGTTAGTGGCAGAAGGGCATGCCTTCCATTAGGTGCAGGGTTGTGAGCAAAAGCACTGCTGTAAATTGGAATCTCATAAGTTGGGAACAAGAGCAGCAGGATGTGAGAGTAATTAGCTGGGAATATCTCCTGTGTAAGATATGGCTTAGTAAAAGCCAAGGAATGTTTAATGACACAAACCTTCATGAGACTTGCATCCATGTCAAAGAGGATGCCAAATGAGAAGGGATTCACGAAGGCAAGGCACACGTGCCAGGGACAGGACTAAAGAGTTTATTTAATGGGAAGAAATTCAATAAATTTTGCTTGTTCCCCCTGTGAAGAGCACAACGGAATCAGGTTGATTGGAACTAGAGAGCAGTGTTGCATGAGAACAAATGTGGTGTGAGCTGGCCAGGTGTAGGTTTGGTCTAGAAATTGAAGTGGTCAAAAATGGGACCACCAGATAAGAGGGAAACGAGGAGGGGTTTTGAGGTGAGAGCATCCTAAGAGTACCCTGATGTTGCACCGTGGCCTGGACGCTGTCAGCAGTGGCGTCATCTCTCTTTGCTGAAAGGAAAGCTGTCTTCCACCTCAGCCATTCTCAGGAGCTCAGGACAGGAAAACTGCACTGCCCGAGTGCGTAACAGGAGTGGATGCAAAAATCTGCTACTTCTCTCCTGAGAGCATCTGAGATGAATTATCAGTTTTGCTGCCGTCTGTTCATATCTTCAAGGAACACCAAGCAATTAGCCACCCCATCTGATGTGATAAATCCAAACAGCCATCTTCATTTACAGAAGGCAATGAAGCCCTGCCAAGTTTTGCTGGTAAAATAATTTGGCCCCAAATAGCCTAATTTTGATCTCACTGAGTGAGAAGAGATTTATATTTTTATAACACCAACCAAGCTGCTCCTCTTTGCAGCCATTCAAGGCTGCAGAATTGTAAGAAGAAGGGATGGAAGGAAATTCAAGGATGTGTTCTGAGCAGCATAGGTGTTGTCCGATGGCAGCTGACATGAGGAGGAACCTTGCTACTTCAGCCATCACCATGCAAGCAAAAGGGCCAGCAGGAAAGGGCAGAGTTAATGCAGTTGTGTCCTATTTGCTGGAAGCAGGTGGGGATGTAGCAGCAGCAGTACTGCCGAGGCCTGGCTGCAGGCAGGATACCCAAGTTAAGCACTTGAGTGAAAAATCATTTTATGCTTGTAGAGCTCTGTAATGGATTTACCTCGGTTTTGCTGGCAGAGGTCCAAGGTCAGCATTAGGCATGAATGTTGGAGATTGTCTTTAATTGCTGTGTACAGTTTACATCAGATTTTTCCTGTGTTGTGATGCCTTCTGGATCACACAGTTCCCAAACATAAAGATTGGGAATGTGGGTTTACTGCAGGGTAACTGTGTTTTCTCTGCCCAGAAGGAAGCATGTGCTAGGCTGACTGGGCTAATGAGAGACAAGGGACAGGGGTCTTGCTGCCAGAGCTGTTTCCCCAAAAAGCTATGGAGGGGAGGGGGCATGTTCTGGGAAGCATGGCAGAGCCAGCATGCAGAACAGTGGCACCACTCCCCAGAGTCCTGCAGGCTGCCCTCAGCTTCATCCTCACCTTCACCACCATGCTGGCACTTGGCTTCAGCAGCACCAACCCCGCTATGTCATTAGCCCGGCTGGGGGACCCTTTTATGCCTTGAGAGGGGAAACAAAGGAGATCCTGAGTCAGATATTTCCCTTCCCTGCCTCCCCTCCCCACTACCTGCAATCCCACGTGGCTCCACGCCCCGAAGCATTCATTGTTCTGAGGCATCTATTGCAAAGGCAGAGCAGCAGGTATAGAACCAGGCATGGCTCAAAGCTAAAGGGAAATCCAGCCAAACATCTGCCACCAACTGACAGCACCTCCCCTGCAGGGAATGTTGAGTCTCCTGTTGAGGCGCCTGGTGCTGAGCTGAGTTGCTCAGCCTTGAACAAGGGCCAAGGCCATTGCCAGAGAATAGTGAGGAATGTAATAAATACTGTACTGATACCAGGAAGAGTTTCAGCATGTCCAGTCTTAAACGTAATCTCCCAGCCTTGACTTGCTGTATGCTGGGTTGATCATTCCCATGCTTCCTCTGCCAATCCTGCAGATCAAACAGATACATCACCAAATGGCCAGTCAGCGTGGATGTATGCATACATTTAATGCAATCCTCATCCAAAAGAGGCTGAACTGATTAAAATTCCTCTGAGCTTTAGACCTTCAAGTTATCCAGAAGAGCATCTAATTAAGAAGGGATTTATTACGAAGCACTCTAAAAAGGCAGCTACAGCTGACCTCACCCAATAAGTCCATGCCTGCCTGAACAGCACACAGAAGGCTTTTTGAGAAATTGTTGCTCAAATTCACAGGTACACAAGAAGCACTTCAATCCACAAAACTGATCACATATTCCTTGTCCCTCTGATGTTTAAGGCTTTGTTTCTTTCTATACTTAAAGTGTTCATTTGAACAATGCTTTGGGGTCATTACTTTATTTTTCATGGGAAAAGGAAAGAAAAGAAAAGAGAAAAAAGAAAAGCCACTGTTGGCAACATGTTAAATAGCTCTGCACTGAAATATGATGGCAGCAGCAGGACTGAATACCATTAAAATGATACTAAATGTTCACATGAACCATTCACTGCTTTTCATCATTGCTGCCCTCTTTCTTTCTTCTGGGCAGAGAATTCTAGAAGAATGTTTAAAATATATCCAAAACAATCCTGAGTTTAATTATATGCTCTCTGCTGATTCAGTTGCCTCAGGAGGTGTAGTTAGTAATTAATTAGCTCAGCAGACTAATGTGCTTTGCAGCAATATCACTCATTAAGCCACGCTCTGCTGCGTCCAGGCCCATCAGGAGCCGAGGCCAGTGCTGTGCTGAGACCCACTTGGGATGGAGGTGAGCTGGTGTCTACCTGCCTCCCCCTGACACACCACTCCCAAACCCTGGCAAAAGCCTCCCTCTGAACTCCTGTGGGTGGCTTTCTGAGACAGGAAATAGTAAGGTCAAATAACTGGAGAAGGACAAATAAATTCTGGAGCTATGCAACGTTAGGGGTCAGTTTTTGCTGTTTCTGATGCCTTTGTGATAATAAAAAATGTGAAGATACGAAGACTTTCAGGCTCTTAGCAGCCTCAGCTCCAGAGGACCACCCCAGCCTGGCTCACCCCAGTAAGGCAGAGAGCCTGTAGCCCTCGTGTTACTTGGCAGCAAAGATTTTTGATGGCACAGGCATCAACCTGACAAGCTTCTGCTGCCCGCACATGCACTGACACACAGAACACAACAGGCAGGGGCTATTTGCAGGTGTGAGTGGATTCCCCCATGTTTCTCCCTGCAAAATGAGAGAAGAAAACAGGCTTTCTCTAAGGGGCAGTACCTAATTCCAGCAGCAGTGCTGAACCCTGAACCCCTGCAAGTCCGTAATGTTTTCTGCTGGAACAGGAAGCTCCACACGATTTAGGTCTTTGTCCTTTGTTCTCGCATTGGTTGTCTGACACTCGGTTGTGTTGGCAGAGTAACTTACAACCTCCTGCCTCCCAGCAACACAGAAGTACCTTTGTGGCACAGGGACGGCTGTCCCCATCAGCAGTGGGAATCTGCCAGTGAGGTATTCCCAGATGTCCAGGGCAGCATTTCACACCTCGGTGCAGCTGATGGATGAGCCCTCTCTCAGTGGCGAGGCTGAGAGGATGTGTGGTCGCTTGTGGGGTGCACTGAAGCACTACTTGGAGCCTATGTCAGTGTGTTCAGCAACCTGGCACAGCATTTCAGCCAGGTTCAGAAAGGCAGGCTCAGTCCCAGGGGGAATCACACTCTTGCCTGCTTCCTGTGAGCGGATTTGAGTCTGTAGTCCAGCCCTCTAGCCCGGCAGTGAGATTTGAGCAAGAGCTGTGTGAGGCAGACCACACAGTGAGATCATTTGAAGTCAGTGCCCAAGACAGGAACAAGAGCCATGGACAGGTCCCCTGGACCACAGCTCAGTGCCGGGTGCCCCGTCTACCTGCATTGCCGTTGTTGCAGCAGTGGAGGCCAAACTCAGCGAGCAGATGGGCAGGCATGACAACAGGAAGCGCAGCTGGAATTGCCAGCAAAGGCAAGGTGTGCAGACAAGAGGGAGGCTGTCACCTTCCTCTCAAAACACTGCCTACAGTTCTCATTTTCAGCAGTACCATTGGGTACAGCAGACAAAACCAAGCTGTTTCCAGATCGCTGAACTACACTCAAGCTTTTTGGTTTTGTTTTTGTTTTTTTTTTTCTTTTCCAAAGTTGCACATCCTTTGCTTTTAAAAATATGAGCCCAGGAATGTTTATTGGGAAAATCTCCTTTTAACTCTGTTGCTGTTTTTGTTGCAGCTCCCCAGGTTTTTTCTCTAGGCAATTCTGGCTCACTGAATGTTTTCCAATTTTTTTTTTTTTTTACCAAGAGAAGTTAGGATTCAGAATTGCTAAATCTTTTCTTTGCATTTCTGGGTACTAGCAAGGCCTTAATCTGAAAGTGCAGACCTCTCTCTGAGACGTAGTCCTGCCATTATGATCTATGTAGCCAGATACCTTTATTCAAGAGAGTAGATATTTTCACAGCATCATGTCCCAAAATATGCTGCTTCCCACTGCCACTGCAGTGATCCTGGGACAAATGCTGATGCTGTCACTGAGTTGCCAGTGCCCAAGCAATGATTTCTGGGATCAGGGGAACAGTGATGGGCTCCTCTCATGAGGAATGACATTGTGCAACGACATTCTCAAAGGGGACACTTGGTCTGCCTTGGGCTTCCTCTGCTCCTCCATCAAGACCAGCAACCCCGTGAGCATTAGAGACTGCTCTGGAGCCATCTGGGCCAGGTACCACATAATATGCCCCTTACAGTTTTGCTGCTGCACTTGCCAAGCTTTCTCTGCGTGCAGCCAGTTTTACTTGGAGAGGGACACGAGGACTTCTCCTTCACAGGAGTTACCTGACAGTGTCACCCTAAGCATCAGCACTCCCTACACCCAGAGGTGTAGAGGACCTGTGACCACAGCAGAGCATTTTTCATGTCATCTTTGTTTGCCTGCTTTCCCTCCTGCATTGGCTACTCTGTAAGCAAACTGCTGGGAACCAGAGATAAATATGGGGTATGAAACTTACAGTGCTGTGTTCAAAGGCTCACAGAGGCAACCTTCACAGATGTGTCCAGCAGTGACTCGAATTAGCTGGAATTCTGGCAAAGCAATTTGTTCGTGTTTGCCACTTGCCAGGGTGGCAGGAATGCTTTTGGAAGGCAGCTGAGAGCCTTCAGTGCCACTTACATCTGCATGAGCATACGAACATACAAGTCTGCAAGACGAACATCTATCCTGTGCCGTGCTTTAACGGCCTGCAAAACCAGGTCAGGATGGATGGTTACATCCTGCCTTTTCAGAGAGATGTGCTCCCTAAGTCTGCCTACTTCCTTGCTGCCTGGTAGCATTCCCATTTCATTCACCTTGAACCCTGACATTCCTGCCTTAAACGCTATGGGCATGCTATCCGTGGTGTGCAGAGCTTGGGCTGTGCAGGCTCCTTCTGTGTCGTGTGCCCAGCAGCAGCTGGGGAGCAGCTGCTGTGCTAGGGATGGGGGCTTCTTTCTGCTCTCAGGCACCGAGACATGGAAAAAACATTAAAAGATGGAGTCTCCTCTCCTGCCTGCCCCAACATCAGATTTTGCAGAGCCCAAACAGGAAGATGAGTATCACGTATTAGATCAGTAGTCGGTACGCTTGAAATAAGCCTGACAGCTGACCCTGGGCACCTGGAGGACGTCAGGGCAGGAAAGCACAGCACAAGTTAAATCACCTTCTTCTGCGGTCCTAGTGCAGCAATGGAAGGACATGGCAAGCTGTAAATCATGGAAAATCTGGTCCCAGCCAGGGAAGAGGGCTGCTGGTGCTCCTGGACCACTCCCTTCTTCCCTCCAGTCCTCCCAGAAGCACTCGACACCAAACAAAATGCATCACAGGCAAGCATTTTATCTGGAATCAGTGTCCGGTTCCCACTTAATGACTTAAACCCTCTGTATGCTGCTTGTGCAGGATGTTCTTGCTCCGCGGCAGGTGAAACACCTCGCCAGCAACTGCGAGCTGCTTTCCTCCTGCCGCTCCTCCGGGCCACCCTTCTGTCCCCGGTGAACTTGCCATTGACAACGCCCACCCTGGCATCGCCGGTGCCCCGCGGTCCCCTCTGTCCCGCAGAGCCGGCAGCGGGAGGTCGCGGCGGCACGGGGGGGACACAGGGGGGCGGCGGCCGCACGAAACCACACCTGAGCGCTAAAACCACGCCGCTCCATCCGCGGTGGGACGGAGCAAGCAACAAGTGCGGCAGCTCTTGGTTCGGGTGCGCTTGTTTTCAGTGCCCGCCTTGTCACTCCCGGGCAGGGAACTTTACCCACCACCTCTCCAACACCTGCTCCTCCCTAGCGCCAGTGGCAACTTTCACTTTGATGGCGCGAGCTTCCAGAAGGAAGCGCCACTGACACCTTTGTCTCCTGGGAGCCGGAGAGCCGGCGGGAGCGGCGCGGGCCGGGGAGCGGGGCCGCGCTG
>WAAG01088312.1:61397-93374 GCA_013390105.1 Tichodroma muraria | reverse complement strand
GCCCGGGCGGCGCGATGGCTGCGCCCCGGAGGGCGGCCGGCGGCGAGGGGGGCGCGGCGGGCGGCGGGCAGGCCATCGTCTGGCGCAACGTGGTGCTCATGGGGCTGCTGCACCTGGGCGCCGTCTACGCGCTCAGCCTGGTGCCGCGGGCGCACATCCTCACCCTGCTCTGGGGTGAGTGCAGGGCAGGCGCTACAGGTGGGGCGGGGGGCGGCCGGCGGAGGGGCCCCGGGGCAGCGGGCGCGTCTCGGTTTCCCCGACACGGTGTCCGTGCCCTGTTTACTGGCGCGGTGGCTTTTGTTCCCGATCCTCCCCCCCTCCGCGCCGCTCCCGGGATGCCATTGCCAGCGCCGCGCCGGGCCCTCGGTTGCTGTAGAAACAGGAGGCGCTCTCCCTCCGGTTACGTTTATCTGGTTTTTTAGTTCAAAAAGCCCAGTCGAGCGCCGATGTTTCGGTTTAAGGGGCTGAGAGGACGCGCTGTCCGTCCCTTTGCTGTTTCACCGTGGTACTTTCTGAACGCCCACGGTTTTCTGCTCCGGTGTGGAGTAGAAAATCAGCTCGTCGTTTGTTTCTTGAGGAAGGTGATACAAATTTTCATTAGGGAAGATGTGAAAGTCGAGCAAGAGCTGTAAGCTGCTGGCACGGAGACGATAAGCCAGGCTGTGCTTTCAGAGGGGAGATGGCTTGCAGCGTCTGTCTTGCTAGCCGTGAAAAGCCAAGGGTTCGGTTTGGGGAAGACAATATGAAATGTAGCTTCTTTTCTTCCATCCTGCAGTGGTGAGGTCCTCTTTTCTCCACAAAAGAATGATGCTGGGAGAAAATGCTACATAGAAGCACTGCAGTATTGTGCAAGGCTTGTCAGGGTTTGTGACACCAAATAGATGGTGAATGTCAGCATCACTATTCAGCAGATACTGCATATTGATTCATATGAATCTTGGTGGCCGAGAGGGTAAAAACTTGAGTGCTGCTTGCAGCTGATGCAATTTCTTGGATAAATAACCTGCTTTGAGATGAGTGGAGAATGTAACAGCCTGGGATTCTTTCATATAGAGGAAAGAAGGGTCCCTGCTGCGGGACCTCACAGACATGGAATCTGGGTTGTTAGGCTGCCGTCATTATTGTTGAGGTGTCTTCAGAAGCTCCAGCTAAATGCTTTAGAAGTCGGGCTTATTCCTTCTGTTTGGAGAAGTCCTAAATCTCCTTTTCACAGGTTCAGCTTTTGATATTCAGTCTGTCTTAAAACCCCCAGAAATCGCCACCACTGCTGCGTGCAGTTGGGAAATGCATCTTTCCATCAATTGCCATCCTCAGTTGCTGGGTCCCTGGAGGGCATCTGCATTTGACTGGCAGCCTGGTTTGTGCAATCCCTCACCTGGCTTGCTCATGACCAGAAGAGGTTTGTGGAGTGGTTGTGTTTTGCATAGTTGCCTTCTGTAAGCACTACTCCTCTCGCCTCCCTATTCTTGGTTGTGTTCAGCCTGATTTCATAGTTTATCTTGGCCACGGCTTGGTGATCAGGGAGACCAGGAGAGCCTGTGGGAGCTGTGTGGCTGGAATGCACAGCCTGTGGTCTGCTTTCAACCCTTTTAGGTCCTGTTGTGTGCACGCAGGTGGGCTTTCTTTATCTGTTTTGCCTTTCCAAGAAGACAATTTGAAATCATCTCTGATTTCACTGTGCTTAATTACAAAAATCCCTGAGGCTGGAGGCAAAGGACAGAATTAGCAATTCAACCCTCCATCCTCCAAGGTATTTTTTCCTGGTGGAGATTAAACAGATGCTAAAAAATAAACAGTTCTCAACGACTTTGCAGCTTAATGCATTTCCTTCTGAAAGTGAGAGCCTCTCATTTCTTGACATTGTTATTTTTAACAGCCACCCTAGAGCAGACCACAGAGTTTTTACAGGAGTTTGGTGAGTGTTTTTTACAGGGGCTTCACAGCAGGGAGTGAGAGTGCTGGCTCCAGCTGTCCTGGACGCTACGTGCCACTCTTGCTGCTGCCAGCTCTGCTCCCCTCAGAGGTGCTGAGCAACGTGAAAATGCACACTCTCCTGCAGAATATGTCAGACAGATTAGCTTGCTGTCACACTGGTGACCTGTTTCTGAGGTCCCTTTGAGCGACATGGGATAGATAAGGAAGGGTGGCTGTTGCTTAAGTTGACAAACCCACCTCGCTTCAGTGTGGAAGGAGACAACCAGTGAAGTTGTGTTGGAAGGAATAAGTGTCAATCAGACGTGTCCCTCGCCCTCCCCAGTTCTCCACATCTCCTTCCCTGTGTAGATCAGCTGTGAGACTGCCTTTCTGTGGGCGCTGGCTGCCAGCCAGCCTTCGGAACAGGGCTGGCATGCTGGCAAACTTGGATGGTGGGTATGAGAGTAGTGTCAGATAGTGCAGGGATGTGTGTACGCTGAAGCGTGCAGATGGAGGAGCTGCTGCAGCCTTCCATGCATCTCTCTGTTTTTTTTCTCTTCCCAAGCTTTCCTGGGACTCAGGAAGCTTCCCGGTGATACCGTGCAAGCCCTTGCATTGCTCTGCTCCGTGTTCCCCACCACTGCTCCCCCATGGATAAGCTGCGGGAACAAGTGTGCTGGGAGTGGGATGCCAGTGCTGGCTATGATCTCCGTGGTGTCTGGCAGGAAGCCGACAGCTTCCCATGACTCACCACTGCCTGCTTGGCTTTTTACCTTCTCCTCCCCCAAGACATCCACCTCTCGTTGTGTTCTCCCCTGGGGGAGGCCGGGTACAAACCCTCCCTCTGTGCAGGGCTTGCTTTCCTCCTTCCCTTCCCACCCCCGGAGGCAGCTGATGCACCACCGATTGCAAAGTGGAGCTGAAATGCCACTGTGCCACCTAGAAAACAGCTGTTCAAGCCAAGCTGCCTGCTCGGCAGGGCTCATTTCCATTGGTGATTTATTGACATTTGTCCAGCTGTACATAATAGACAATGGGAGAGCGCTGCCAAGGAGGGCTCGGCTGGTTGTTTACTCAGGATTATCTGTGCTCTGTTCCTGTTGCCTCCCGCACCAGCACCTTGAGGCCCGTGCTGCAGCTTCCCACGCCCCACGTGGAGCTAGAGCTGCACAAAGGATCCCAAACAGCACTCCGGGTGGTGCAGAATTGGGGATGTGAATTGGTGCAGAACCGGGAATTGGGTTATCTTTCAAGGGATGTACAGATAAGCTGGTTAAAACATAGTCCTTCAGGGCCGTCCCAGTGTCTCTGTGGAATTTGATTTCAGTCCAAGCTGAACAAAAAACAATGAAATTACTCATGTCAAAATTTTCCATGAGCTGGGAGCTGCCTTGACCTGAGAGGCAGCAGACGGTGTGTGCGAGGCGTCGAGCAGCCCTGGGCTGTGCCGGTGGGACAGCTGTGGAACCGGACGAGCGGATTTGGAATGTCACCTGCTGGGGCAGCCCGGGCTCACTGGGAGATCTCTTGCCTTGCTCTTTGCCAGCCTGACTTGTGGTTTGGTGCAGGGGTGAGTGGAGAAGCCCCTGCTGCCTTCCCCCTGGTGCTCAGCACCACAGAGGTTTGAAGGGGAGGCATCACCATTCTCTCCAGGATCCCAGGAGGAACTGAAGCAGGGTGCTCGCTGCTAGTGGGGCTGGCTGGGGCAGGCATGCAGATTTTCCAGTAATGAACTTGTGAAAAGGGGTACTTGTGGCCAGCTGGGGCTGTGGCTCTCTGATGTCCTCTTTTGGGCTGGCCATGCTGCACCACCTTCCGGAGGTCACTTGGGAGGAAACTCCGTGCGAGGCTCATCCCCTACGACAGTAACGTGCCATTAAATGATGCTTCTTAACCAGGAACCTCCTTGCTCCAGCCGAGTCCACTCTGTGGCACTCCCACAGAGTGGGAGGTTTATCTGCTTGATTTAGGAAAGCAAACGAAAAAACTCTGAAATCCTTGTACAGAGGGAAGTACCAGCATGTTTCGCTGCAGGGCCTGATGCTAACAGCTGCTCACAGTTTCTTTGGTGGGCTCATGATAATTTCTTAAAGACTCCATCTGGGGGGTCATGTGATTGTCTCGGATTTTGTTTGGAAAAAGGTGTGTTTTAGCCTTCGCAGAGGGCTCGTGAGGAAGCACATGAAGTAGCCAAATTAATTTTAGGAAATAGAGCCACTGCAAAAGAGATTAAGCTGTTTACCTGCTTTAAAACTTTTAATTTCAGGCTGCTGAAACAACTTTAAAAGCTTCTGCAAGCATGGCCACACAGAAATCCCAAATCACCTGGGTGTGTTTGGCAGGGCTGCCTGAGGGAGGAGTGGATGTCGCATGCTGCTGTGCCTTGCCAGAGGCTGGCGTTGAGAACGAGGGTGGCCTTGCCCTAGTGGTGCTCACATGGGAAGGGAGGCTTGTTGCTCTTGTTTTAGCAGCGTTTAGGAGATGTTTTAGTGCCCCTGAGAGCGCCAGATTGTTCACGTTCAGCCGTGGCGGGCCCTGTGCCATGCTTATCCTCAGCTTTCCCTCGTGCACGAGTGCCGGCTGTCTGGGAGCGCAGACGGAGCAGCGGCGCTGCCCAGCTGCACCCCTGCTGAGATGCAAGCTGCTCCCAGGCAAGTCTGGATCCTGCCTGGGATGCCTGGATCCTGCCTGGGATGCCTGGATCCCTTCCATAAAATCGATTAAAGCAATTGTGGTCTTAGCACTTCGGGTTATCGCCCCTTTCTCAGGCTGCTGATAGGTAGCACGCCTGTGTAATGAGGCACAGGTTGCTGTTGTGCACTGCAGATGCAAGTTTTATTGGTCCTGCATGATTCTAGAGTCTTGGATATCCTTGAGTGCCACCTGCTGTCTTTCTGGTTATTAACTGATTTTAGTCCCAAACCATTTCTTACGCACGGTGTTGGAGACTCTGTGCAGACGGCTGTAAATAAAAAAATCCTAGCTCCAGGGAAGTTCCCCTTGGTACCTCTGTGGATGAAGGAGAGTAGAAATATTGTCTCTGTTTCACACCCAGCGAAATGGAGACATTTGATGGAAATTTCTATGTCACCCCTGCTGCCACTCTAGAGAGTGGTTATGCTCCTCTGTGGCCTGGACAGTGGTTATGCTCAGGTGATTTCTGTAGGTTAGGTTTTGGTCAGAAATAGGGAAGGAATGCATTTATCTTGGATACTTGGTGGGAAGGGCTTAAGGAACGGAAGGATCTTTCCTCACCTTACTCCCTGCAGTGGTCTCCTGTTTGCTGGCTCACAGAACAGTCCCAGCCATGAGCAGGGAGCAGCTCTGGGAGGTTTCTGTGGAATACAGGAGGCTGGCCTTGTTGTCCATCAGCCCCCAGCTCCACCATGCTTTCAGCAGTTCAAGACAGCAGCTGGGCCACTAGATGATGAGTCGAGAAGAAGTGGAGCATCCAAATGTTAATTGCATGTCTGAGGTGCACATCTGCACAGGGGAGTAGCCCTGCTTGTTTCCAGAGGAGTTTTGGACTGGCTTTTCCTCCCCTGGCCCATTTGAAAGCTTAGTTATATAGCTGTCACTCTTAATAGCCAAATTCTTGGCTTGTTCCTTCCCTCTTGGCATCAAGAGCTGAACTCCCATCATCTCTGACAAGAGCAAAGTCTTTTCTCAAACAGTGTTTCTCTCCTTAAAAATGGCGTGAGCCCCGGATCTGGGGGTGGTTGTAATGCATCTGGGAATGGTCTGAGCTCCATGTCCATGATAAAATTGGGAACACACCCTCACATAATGCACAGATAGAACAGCATAACAGAATCACTTGGGTTGGAGAAGACTTCTAAGGTCATCAAAACCAACCACTAGCCTACACTGCCAAGCCCACCACTAAAGCATGTCCCTAAGCACCATGACTGGCCATCTTTTACATCCACCCAGGGATGGAGACTGCACCACTTCCCTGGGCAGCCTGTTCATGGAATAGGTATGGATGGATACAGCCACACGAGTGTTCCTGTGTCTGTTCCAGAATCCTGCTCTGAGCTGATCTCCTGTTGAGGACACTCCTGCCTGTTGGATGTCTTCCCTTCCCCAGTGTTCACTCCTCTCTTGTTTTAACTGTTGCTGGAGGTGGGTCCTTAAAGTCTTGTCTGTCACAATGTTGAGCCATAAGTATGTGTTTTTGTTCCTTATCCTGATTCCATCCCCAGTGCATTGGTGGTGCTCCTGTATTGTTTCCCTCTGTCCTGTGTGCTGCACATCACTTGGTCACTGTGAGCACTGCGAAGGAATGGGGGAAAAATCCCGTGTGGGTGCTGAGCCCTGGATCTATGTGATGTTCCTTTGGTCCTGTTGCTCTCAGGAGTGGGTTCAAGGCACTCCTGAAGAGTTCCTGCAGTGGGAATGCATGAGTGAGCAGTAAAGCTGTGTGTGCTTGACATTGGGATATTCACCCAGCACAAAGCACTGCTGGGCCGCTCTGACCTGTGCTCCAGCCAAGCCACGAGAACCTCAAGCACTCTTTCCCTTTGATCTGTGTTATGAGGATGGAGAGGACAGCTGGATCCAGCAAAGGTAGAAATCCCTGCCTGTATTTGGCAGGGTTGCTGGCGTTTGGGCTGCCCCCTGACATTGTGGGCTTGGGAGAGGCATCCCTGTGAAGCAGCCCCTTGACGGGAAGGTTTGTTGGCACCCAGCAGAGCTTGCTGTGGCAAATACACAAAAGCCCAGCCAAAGGCCACAGAAACCTGAAGTGCCTTCTTTAGCCATGGTCCGCCAGTCCCTGAGCTGGTGCAGGCAGCTCTGGGGAGTCATTGGGGGTTTCTGGCTCTAGCTTTTTATCTTTGGTTACATGTGCAGGTGGGGATGGCAGAATGCAGGCTCTGAGGAGTTTCAGTGGATGAGTCAGGATGGACTTCTCTGCAGGAGAAGTCTTAAGGGGCTTACTGCATTGAATTTAGTGTGATTCCTCATCTCTGGCACTCCACCTGCCCTCCCTGCAGTCACAGCTGCACTTGTAACTAACACTGATGTTATAATTGAAGCCAAGCAATTTCTTGTAATCAGATTTTATTTTTACTATGTAGGCTAACAATAAAATGTGCTGCCCCACTGGAGAGTGAAACATTAACAATTACTGTGCTAAGTAAAGCGAAGCTGACATGAGACAGAGGGGGAGGCTGTTTGTGATGCTGGCACAGGGATTCGTGTGCCTGCCATCCCTCTTGTGCAGGGGCCTCAGCAGCAGGGGATGGGGAGTTCTGGAGGATCTTACTCAAGACAGTTTTGGACAGTGGCATCTCAGATGATGTTCTGAGTGCTAGAGCTCACTGAAGGAGCAGAGCTGGGATGGGGCAGGGCTGTTTTTGCTGGAGGGACACAGTGAGGAGTCATTGGGGGATTGTGGGGAGCAATCATCTGGTGAGTGCCCCCGGGGAGCATCAGCCTGCCCACACACAAGGTCTCTGCCCTGGCACCATCCTCCAACCTGACAGCTCTGGCCAACTGACCTGTTGGGTGCAGGGGGCTTGTGCCTTCTAGTTTTAATGAGATTTAGTGCTTGCAGCCCAGCTCTGAGGCTAAAACTGCCGGGAGACAAAGTTGGAAGAGGCCTTTTTTGCAACAGGTTTTGCTCTGAGCTCTGTTTGGTTTTGGAAGGGGGAGGAAAAGGTGTGGCAGCTGATAGCATACAAGTGGAGCAGACACAAAGCATCTAGGCAAGGTGCAGTGATACAGACAGAAACATCATCTGGACTGTGAAGTCATGAAAAGTCAAACCTATCAGATCTCTGATTCCTTGGTCATGGGGAGGGCACTGGGTCAGAGCAGGGCATTCCCCTGTCATGTACCTGGTTCTGCACAGAGTAAGCTTTGCCTGTGTCCCTTTTTGGACAGGGGTGCTAAACAATAACTAAACCTTCTTCCTCGGGGCAGAGCTGCCTGGTGAATGCAAGGCTCTGGGGTGCTGTGCTAATGACTTAAACATGCTGTTTCTTTACTCTGACCCTGAAAAGAAGAGGCAAAATTGACATTTATTCTGTCTTGGCATTTATAGAGCACTTAAAACCCACCAGAACCCGAGTCAGTGTGCAGATTGAGGACAGCAGTGAGGTCACTGGGAGAGAAGTGAAATCTGCCTGTGATTTTGTGATGACGCAGGACCCAGCTGAGCTGAGACAGGCTACACATAAGCATCAAAAATTTCAGAGAAGCCAAAGCCTCTTCCAGCCTTCTCTTTTGATCTAAAAATATATATAAGCTGTTCAACATCTTAAGGCAATCTTCAGTTGCTGGTGAGTTCAGGGAATCTGTATTTCCTTCCTAGAGGAGTTCTAGCATTGGCTGAAATAATTGCTGTCAGCCACAATTTCCACTGTATATTGGCTTTCTTTATATCACATTGGCTGCAGTTGTCAATATGAACATTTCTGCTATTCCAACAGGAATAAAGTCTTTTGTATACTCAGCCAAAAGCGCTGGCTCTGGAGAATGTTCCTGAAAATGCATACGCAGGCATGTGCATCCAGGCAGAGGCAGCCTGGATTTCATGAGCTGGGGATGGCAGGGCCAAGGGGATGTGATAGATGGCTTCTCCTGGAGCTCCACCGTGGTACAGAGGGCCAGGAGCTGGCCATCATCAGAAATCATCTTCTCTGCAGCTCTGAAACTCCACTTCCCCTTTGCCTTTGATGTGCTTCCTCTTATCTTTGTCTCTCTTGGCTCAATTTAGAGTAGCTCAGAGGATGTGTAGATCTAATTTTAGATGAAGCTTTCTGGCCTGAGATTTCACATGTTTGGTCTCCACAGGAAAGCACGGCTCCCCCTGAGAGCTGGCATGACCTGTATGGTGGGTGGCCCAGGGAATTGGTGCTGCTGCATGCCAGCGCTTTTTAATTCTCATTTGCTTGCTTGAATCCAGCCCAAGGAGCTTTTGATGCCAGCCTTTGATAATTAGCAGGGCTCAGTGAGCAGAGGGTTGGCTAGCAGAGCAGTGTTTCCTACCCAGAGACCCCAGGGCCAGAGTATTAATTCAGCATCGCTTCTTGGCAGCAATGTAGGGACTGAGGTGAAAATTTCTTCCTCCTTAATAAATGTAGTTCCAGGTCAGGGAATAAGGCTTTTTTAGTAGGATGCTGCAAGTGAAATGATATGTTACTGCTTCTTGGTGTTTCTTTGCTGTGGAGGAAGAGATCTCCAAGGTTTCCCTGGAGTTTAGCAGTAGAGATGTGTACTGGGGACTTGATATCTAATCTACATCTAAGAATGCTGCATGTTGACCCTGGCCCTCCCACTGGTGCAGTGCATGACATCAACCAGAATTTTTAACTGAGGTGTTTGGAAAGACTGCTGGCATGATTTGGGGTAGGAAAACTTTCCATTCTGAGGGCAGACATGACATTTTAAGAAAATGTATACCCAAACTCAACATTATCTAATGAAAGCGTAAAAGAGCATATGAGGCACCAAAAAATTATTGGCTCCATTTCTGGTCTGAGCCCTGATGTTGAATCAGAAGAGAATCTTCTCCCTCTGTCTGTGTGTGTAGTGAAGTGGAGGATCTCTTAGGAGTTCAGAAGAGACCAGGCATGGTGCCTGAAATGGGTGGCAGTGCTGCCCTGAATTTCAGTGGGAATAAAGTTAGGCACCACTCGGCACTGCTGGAAGTACTTTCCCTGGTTTGGTCATATTAGTCCTAAATCTGCCACTGAATAACAGCAAAGCCCCACAAGTGAGGAGGAGAAGGCAGATGCAGGATATGCAGATGTAATTTAACTTTTAGAAAGGAAAAAATCCCCACTGGAAGTTACAGGAGTGTTACATATTTATGGCAGTCAGTCGGCTTTGTGTGTTTGTGCTTGAGCACTTGCTGTTTGTATGTCTCATGCAATTCTTGCAGCATAATGGAAAACTTTGGGTATTACTCATTTAGTTGGTAAAATTCCCTAACAAGCCATTTTTATCTGATTGAATAAGCACAGGATGCTGATGTGGAAGCAGACAAAGGTTTCATGTCCATTCCTGTAATTTTTAATCCTCAAATAGTTTTTTTTTTTAATACAAATGAGTCAAGTTATGGTATCCTTTTATATACAGGGGAGAAAAAATGGCCTGTGCTAAGATGAAAATTTCTCAGCAGCTTGCTTGAGACTTTGCTGGCTACTGTGGAGAGAGAATTTCCATCAATGGTGTCATGTCACGAGATGTCTTCATCATGAACAGCATTTTAAGGTCAGCTGTCTCCAGCTGCCCTCTTGTTGAAGAGGTAACAGATGTCTACAGATGAAGCGCAGCCCTTGCATTTGTTAATTTTAATGCCCCAATCAAAAGATATGCTTTCTTTGCCATTAGTGTGATTAGAATTCACGTCTGAGGAAATTACTCCCTCCTGTATCCATGGGATCTTGCCTCTTGATCCTTGAACTGCCGGAGACACAGTGTGTATTTGTAAAAATGTATAAGCCTTTTCTGAATGCAACTTCAGGCTGGGCCTGGGAATGTGTCAGACCTTGTAGGCTAAACAATGTTGGGAATGTCATGAGCCAGCAGTGGGACCTCCATCAGATCGGAGTGCTGTGTGCTTCTGAAGCTGTCCCCAAAAAGATGGCAGTAGAAGAGCTAAGAATTTTCCAAAATAGCAGCTGGGGGGTGAAGACACCACTGAAGGAGCAGCTCCCTGAGCATGTACAGAATAATGCTGCGGGTTGGTTGTGAGCAGGCCTTTGCATCAGGGGCTTGGCAGGAGGGGACAGCAGCCAGCACGGGAGTAAATGGGGCTGATGTCCTCAGAACAAGACATAAAACCAAGGCCCTGACCCTTGGTGGCTATCCTGACCCAAGGGTAGGTGGCTATCTGACCTCCTGGTCAGAGCAAGTGTGATAACAACACTGGGACAGCCTCCAGTAATTACTTGCCTTGGTAATTACTTTTCACCCACTCTCTGTGCAAAGTGTCACATCTTGAAGTCCACACCACTTGGGGTGCAACAATAGCTGGCCTATGTTGTCTTTTTTTTTTTTACTTTTTGATTTATTTTTAAATAATTCTTTAATCCAGTCTCCTCTGCATAGCAACCCCCCTTACTTAGAAGAAAGTATGGGGCTAGGTGAGCCACTGGTCTGATCTCACAAGGCCTGCCATCTGTCTTGTTTGGAGGGGTGAGCACTTTCACCCTCATGTTTTTCCCCATTGTTGGTACTGGAGAGACTGGGAGTTTCTGCCCTGCTTACTGGCATTGATGTAATACACCCCAGTCCTGGCTGATGTAAGATGTGTCATCACTTGACTTAAAACCAAGTCTGCTTCAGGACCAGAAAAAAAGTTTCTTACATGCTGTGACATGCAAAAAAGCTCAAAGGTTCACAGAAGTTATCCAGTACCAAAGTGTACTTGGAAAATAGGGCCGTGGTGGGATCTGTGTTTGGAACAACTCACAGATAGCAGACTGTGAGGATGATGGCTCTCCAGGCATGTGCCAGGTTCAGAGTAGTCACCTTGCTGTGGTTGAATGCAGTGTTCAAGTCCCTGTGAAGGGACTGGGAGCCACATGGGAGAGAGTTGCTGGCAGTGAGACCGGCAAGGGCTGATTCCATTCCGTGCTCTTGGCCCTGCTTTTCCTCCTGGCCCTGCTTTTCCTCCTGTCCGTGCCATCCATGCACAGGGATCAGAGCCTCTGTGTGTGAGCTGGTGCCAGGCACCGTGTGCTGCCACGCCATGGGAACAACTGTGTGACATTATTCTGTATTTTACAGATGGTTTGTGTGTTGACAATAGTGCTATTGTGAGCATGCAGTTGATTTTGTTTCACTGCTCCTATTTTCCTGTCTGATGTATCATCCCTCTGAGATAGCTGTGATTTGCTCCATCTAACTAGGTTATGTTTGACACTGGTAACGTGTGGATAGTTGCTATCCCACAGTATCTCCTTGTCATCTGTGCTGAACAAGGATGTCCAGACATCTCCTCGCTTTCAGGAGCCAGAATTGTCTTTTCAGATATACAGTGTGAACCCAGTGTTTGTTGAGCATCTTCTTTTTGGTTGATTTGTTTTTTTAATAACAAGATAAAAATCAGAATCAGTCTGTAATGAGCTGGAGTCACAAACAATAAATATATACCTTTTTAATGTGGTCCCAGGTTTCAGAAACAGAAGAAGTTCTAATTTTGAAATTTAGCATAAAACAGAATTGAAATTTTCAGGGGGTGAGATCTGCTCCAATTGAAGCAACCACTAAGATCAGAGGATGATTCCCTGATGCCTGTGAAGTAGATACAGACTGTGGCAACATCTCCCCATATCTTCAGAAGAAGCCAGTTCCCTGGATACTGAGATTTTCAGAAGAGTTTGGCACTGGGCTTAGTAAAGCTTTTCTGGAAATCCAGCTATGGGCATAATGAGTTGTTCTGAAAAAGGTGGCTCAAATGTTTGATGTTGTTGTTGTCCCATCCATTTTTAAATTATTTGCTTGGTGTAGTTTTCATAGCTTCTGTCTGACAGTGAGATGATACCTCTGTGCCTGCTGTTCAAAATCACACTGATGTCTGCTGCCTTATCATATGGCCCACTGGGAATATTTTATGAACTGTTGGTGATCCTCCTTTCAGTCTCCTGCTTCCCCAAGCTTCTCAGCCTTACCACAGATCCCTTTCTCCAATTTGTGCTCCCCAAACTACATTACTTTGCCTTGTCTTTACTTTGTGCCTTTCTTTCCCTGTTTCTGCATGGATCCTTCCGTGTTTTCTTAGCTCTCTCACTGCTGCTCCAAATATAGCATCATCCACTGTTGTAATTAGTATGCTGTTTGCCTTTGTTTCAGGTCATTAATAAGAGTGTTGAATAAAAATCTTCTGCCTATTGATTCTGGCATGTTCCCATAAATAGCATCTGGGCACAGGCACAGTGTATTGGGAGCCTAGCAACCCGCCAGCTCCCTGCCTGCACATGACTTTAACCTCGTGTGTATTGTCTCTCTTGCATCCTCTCCATGTCCCTGCGCACTGGGTGTCTTTTGTCCTTTTGCACAGGTTTACCTGCTGTTTTCTCTCCCCCCTCTTCCTCTTCGTTCCCTTTTTTAAGTGGTTCTCCCTCTGCTCCAGTTCTGAATCATTTTGCTTATGCTGTGCTCTGTCGGGTAGGCTGGTTGGAAATGCTCCTGTTAGACCTTAGCAGAACATGCAGAGGACACATCTGGCTATTCTACCAGTTTCCTCTTTGTACATTAGCCATCCCACTAAATGAAAAAGAAATATAACATTAATTGCTTGAATTCCAGGTTGTTAATTGGTACTTTTCTTGTGGCTTTATTTTTTCCCCTTTTTTTCTGCAATAAATATTATTTACTCTTTATTACTTAGGAAACCCGTTTAGCTACTTTTCTAAGAGGGTATTTTCAGTATAAGGAGGAATTGCTATTAACTGTCTGCTTTGCTCCACGTTGCAGTCCCTGTGTGTTTCACTGACATGTTCACCCCCTACACACACTCCTATCCCCAAAAATGGGACAGGTAAGCAAACAGTGGCTTTCTTCTCATACAGGTACTGTAGCTGTGCATGATTAATATATAACCAAATGGTTGGCAGTCTGATTTTTGGTTTGAGATCCTAATTTATTCTGCAAAAGAGAGCTTGAGACCTATTCCTTACATGGCAAACATTTGTCATCTTGGCTATTTATACATTGGGAATTAGTGATCCAATATTATTTTCGGGCACCTTAATTGCTGTAAGAATCACAAAACTTGCTATCACCAAGCAGTGCATTTGTCTGACAGGATTTGTTTCTGCTCTGACGCTGAACCTCCTGAGTAATTTTGTTTGTTTGTTTCTGGGGATGTTTCAACCCTTGGGATTTATATTAGGAAGATTCCTGCTCTTATGATTCCTCCTCTGCAAAGCCAAAAAATAGGCATGGTGCGTGGGTATAAGCCCCAGTTGTTTCCTTGATCACTTGAGCACTGCAGGAGTGGGCTGGGGCTGGCAAATCCCTGGGGGGCTGGAAAGGGCCAGAGAGGGTTGTCCCTGATTGTGTTCAGTGCAGGTATTCCATATGGTCTGTTATCTACCACACAGCCTCCTTCTTACACTGGACAGAGAGGGGAAGTGAAATCAACCCCAATGTCACGTATCTCTCATTTTACCTATTTATCTTTCATTCTCGTTTTAAGCAATCATTCCTGATTAAGACGGATGGGTGCCCTTGAGAAGCACTTGGTCAATTAAATGATTTGTTGCTTTGAAGTGGGAGAAAAGCCCCCTTGTGCTTTAAGGAAGCAAAGAAACTGCTGAAGATGGGAAATTTCAGACCGTGACTAGCAGGGGGTTAACCAGTCATAAAGCCCACAGAAAATATGTTCTTGTAATGATTCAGGATTCTAACCTTAATATTTTTATGTTAGCAGGATAATGTCAGTATTCTGTGTGTCACAGATCTGTTCCCACAATTACAGTCATTTGAGTGATTTGGAAGGCTTTCTTTAGTGGTGTTTCTGCACAGCCCAGCGTCACACACAGCAAATGGTAGGATAGGTTTTCCCAAATTTCGTAGAAGACCAAATCCTTGCTCTAACAAGGCATGTGCAAGAACTGCATCTCTGCAGTGGAGACTGGAATGTCAGGAACTGTGGTGTCAGCATTTTTACTGACCTGAGAGTGATCTGTAGATTCAGCAAAATGTGTAGAAAATGTGCAGAGAGAATGTACATGATTTTAGTTCATTTCTGTAGCTCTCTTCAGGTAAGTAGAAATTTTAATTTCATTATAGACTTCAGTGCACTGGGCATAACTGCACAAATGAGCCTTTTCTAGGAGTACCATGAGCACTCAGCCTGCTGAAAATCAGAACTGTCTCTTCAACTTTGGCACCCAAAACAGGTTTTAGAGAGGCATCATCTTTACTGGGACCATTCTGACTCCAGCTGTCTGCTGCATCTTGTAAAAAAGGCTTTGGTTTGCTGTACAGGAGATGACAGAGATTTTGGCCATAGACATAATGGCAAGCAGTTTGGGTAAATCTGTTCTTGATGGGTCCACCAGTGGAGTGGAAAAAGTCCATTTGCTTCTTCAGTCCACAGGGGTGGCAATCAGTGTGAAATGTGGTTGCTGTTATTTTCCCAGATATCTTTCCATTCTATTTTCTCTCAGACGCTGCAATTTCAAGCACTGTGAGCTGGGAGTTGATAGAGGGACACAGTTGACACACACCTACATATACATTTGTTTTCTTCTTGCAAAGACAAATGTTTTACATTACATACTGGGAAAAGCAGACTGTGAAATCCTGTCAAGCCACACCGCCTGTCTAATAGGGCTCCCTGGTGGACAGACTCTTGTGCAGACACAAGTACAAAACCCAGTTTTGGGGATCTCATTTCCCCTATTTGTTCTGGTAACTCTGTTCAGGTATTTGAAATAGGCTCTTTTAACCAAAACACGTCTGTGTGCATAGGGTGGCAGGGAGCCCTGGCTAAACAACACATTGCTGCAGATGGTGCAAACTGATTTGAAGTTGTCCTGTAATATTCTTCAGTGTTTGACTCTGCTCTCGTTTTAATTTTACACTTGCAAAATAAGCCTGTCCTCTTTAGGCAAAGAGTCTGTGAGGCAGAGGCGGGTTCAGAACCTCACCTCCTGTGCGCCCAGCCTCGTCTCCTGCGTGACCCTGCAGGCGTCGGCAGGCAGGGCAAGGAGCATCTTTACACCGAGGAGAGCACAAATAATGGCAGCTGGCCCCGTGGCATACCCTGTGTTTTGTGCTTGTCTTTCAGCGTATTTCTGTTTCCTGATGACGGCTCTGGGCGTGACAGCTGGCGCGCATCGCCTGTGGAGCCACCGTTCCTACAAAGCCAAGCTGCCTTTGAGGATCTTTCTGGCTGCAGCTAACTCCATGGCTTTCCAGGTGAGCTTGTGTTGCTTGTTCAGATTCTTGGCCTCCAGGCAGCTCTCTCTGCTGTGCAGGGATCCCCTAGCTTAGAGACAGCAAAGAAAAAAAAAAAAAGGTAGAAAGGCGTTTGTTTGCTGTAACACATTCTGCTGGCTCCGGGGATGCAGAGCTCCTCTCACCAGCCATGTAAAAATGTGCACTAGGCAGACCAGGAGCATTAATTATGTAAGGACCAAACTGGACGTGACCAAATCAGAGGCTCAGCACCCCAGCATCTGATCTGTGGCACAGGTCAGGCCACACACTTCACAGGACAACATGGAGACTTTCATAAGGGCCGTCTTGTTCCAAATGTGTCTGTGTAACCAAGAGTCTGTTCATCCAGGCAGTTGGAGACTTTGTGCCTAGAAGGAGAGCAGGCATCCTTTCACAATCTTAATTTATCTCTGTTTTATGCCGCGTTTTTCACCAGCCAAATTCAAATACGTTTGTGAAGAAGTGTGTTACTAGCTCTGTACTTGCTGGTAGGCAGTTCTAGACCACAGAAACACTTGTGTAACACCCAGCTGGTTGTAGGAGTTAGCCCTGAGCCAGGATCTTCTCTGTTTGAATTTGGTTCCTCCTCTGGCTGGTAAGGATAGAGATAGGAACCTGCACTAAAATTAAACTTACTGAGCTTGGCTGCCATAAGTCCTTGTGGCACCAAGTGCCATGTATGTCTTGTGCCCTGGGTTTTCATCTTTTTCCTTTCAGTCTGGTTGGTTGACTTTTTGTTCATTTGCCTTGACAGAGAATGAAGAGAATCAATCCCTTTACCTGCCTCTGTACTGCTCATTTATCATCCTTGAATTTTTCTTTCTAAGGTGGAAAGAATTAATTAGTTAGCCCCTCTACACATTACAAAAAGTACAATGCTTTTCCTTGAAAATGGAAATGTGCCAGTTTGACTATAACCTTTCTTTATTCTGAACTGTTTTCCATCTGCTGCTTGGCTCCTTGCTGAGCTTTACAAGCCCATTGCTCACTGTGTTAAACAACTGTTTTGAGTTTTGAGAAGCTCCTGGTACTGTCTCCCTGTTACACAGCTGATCTTATCTTTCACAAGTAATTTAAATCAATGTGTAAAGCTGTTTGCAGTGAGCCTGCACACAGGGATTTCATTGCATTCTGCTCCTCTGTTGCTGTGGATTTTGCTCTCAGCTGCATTGGCCTCGTCACTGCTTTTGTCTGAGGACATGGTGGGATTCTGAGGCAGGGAAGTACTTCAAAGTAGCTTCAAGCCACCTTTGTGCCCTTCGTATCAGAAATATGATGAAAGGCCAAATTACCCACTCTAAATCTGCAGCCTGCTCCTAATTACCATGACATCCATTGCCTGTAAAGGCTGTTTCCCCTACCACAAATAGACAGTGAGTGTTGAGTTTTCAGGTCCATCTCCTTCACATTGGCTGTGGGAGGAGGAGGTAGCATTGGAGATGCATACAGCATCCCTGGATGCTGAATGAGGAGGAAATATTCGGAATTCTTGAAGGGCAGGGGAAGGAAGCTCTGCTTAGAGTTTTAGCTTGATACTGCCAGGGCTGTGACATGCTGTGCCTCCTTTGGAATACCATCAGATGCAGCCACTTTTGCCCTGTGGATTTTTTTTTATGATTGGAGCATGCTGAGCTGTGTTTCTTCTCTCCATCTAGAATGAAGCTCTCGTAATTTTAAAAGACTATGCTTCTTGTTGTCACTTGTCTGTTTCAGACATAGGCAATACCTGGCTTATTGATCTCCTAGTGTTTATGTTCCATCACCTCAGCTGGCCATGCTGGTGTCGTCTCTGTGGCACAATTTGTGTTTGTGCTGAGTGCGTTTGTACACAGCAGGAGGGGTGGTGTGGAAATCTGTGTCAGCACACGGAGACTGTCACACAGCCCAGGCTATTGGCACATTCAGGTTTGTTAAGGGACCTGCTAATGAAACCTCATGGCTGCATCACTGTCCCAGCATGATGCTGTTGCTCTCTGCTTCAGAAGGGATTTCACCCCTGTGTTTACCCAAAACTTGATCAAAAGTGATGTGTTCTTGAAAAATGGTTGCTAATAATATGCTCGGAGCATATTTATCCATGCTGTGCTCCAGTTCTTGGTGTATTTATTGTCAGCAGTTCTGGCTTCAGGCCTTTATTTCCTCTTAGCCTTTGTGGTTTTTAATTAGATGAAATTCAGTTGTTTCACAGCTTCCTAACCCTTTCGTCTGGGGAATGGTGGTTTTTTTTGCCAGCTCTGCAGGCATTTGCTGTGGCTATTTGCTGTCACACAAATGACTATCAAGTGCCCTTGTGACAAATTGATCAATAGTCTCACTTGAAAAATTATTTCTGGCTGAGAAAGAGCACCTTTTCTAAGTGTGCTTCTTGCATAACCCTGTTTTATTTTTAAGTTACTTAATGTTGACATTTTCCAGTCATATGGCTATTCCCACTGAAGCCAATTGAAGCAGTGTAGAGGTTTTAATTTCCTTTGATTTCTCTGTAGGAAGGTAGAGGTCTCTCCTTGTTCTCACTGAGGACTTGGGCGACTTTGTTTGCTTTTTTTCAGTTTACTTTGTTTTCTCATGCAGTGAGATAGTTAAGGTGTAACACACTGGAGCACTGGCAAGGGGCTGATCTTTGCTGCCTCCTCTCAGTGGCTTAGATGCGTCGATGCTGCAGAAAAATGTCCCCCTCATCCCCAGCCCACTCCCAGCATCACTCTGTTTACTACATGGCAACTGTAAAGGGCTGAGCATAGCTGAAGGCAGCAGAACTGAGATCTTTTCGGGGCTCTTGTTCCTCACTTGTCCCTGGTGTGCTCTTGGAGGCAGAGAGCATTTTTGCAAAGCTGAAACTGGACGTGGAACTGTTTGAGCTGGATTCTTTAGCTGCTATTTGCAGTTGTTCCCAGAGTCCCCTCAGTGCTTTCTCTCAAATGTTGATAGCTGAAAGAAAGAGCAATCATTTCTGCAATGCCTTCAGCACAGGGCTTTTGCCCCACAAAATATAGGTGTACGGTTTCATTATCCCGTGCTTGCTGTGTCCTGTGGTATATTCAGTGCCCAGATGGGTGGTGTCCTGTTCTTACCTCAGAGACACTGCAAACAGTTTGCTCAGTTCTACTGGGAGCAAAGCTGCTGTGGTTGGTGGTTGTGGCTGCTGTTCCTAAAAGTAACCCAAGCCTTTCCTTCCTTGGGTATTTCTGCTTGGGTACCTCCCTGACTGTGCAGAGATGGAAACAGCAACTTCTGCTAAGAACTCTCTAATCAAAGTTCACACTACTGTGGATCTGGGCATTAACTGACATTTCCATGTTTTTTTTCCAGTGTTGAGCAATTCAGTTCATAGATGAGTGTGTGGCCTGAGGTTTGCAAGTGCTGAATGTGCTTAAAATGCCCTGCAGTAATAGCTCAGCTCCACTGCAAAAGCCACCAGTTTAGTCCAGTGCACCCAGCCAGGGCATCCTGCAGAGCAAACTGGGAGGCTGAATCCCTTCAGCTGAGTGAACTCAGAAAGTCTGTCTTTATGGATCCAAGTGTGAAACTGTGGTACATCCCTTCCTCCCTGCAGTCCACATGATTCCATTTACAGCCATAAGGCATTTCAGTGTGGTGCTGTTCACTACAGTAGTTGTAGTGATCCACAAGCTCTGTCCCATTTTCAGCACTGTGTTTGTGCCTGGAGGGCATCAGCTGCAACCAGCTGAGAAAGAGGATGCCAGAACTGAGAGCCTCTGTAAAATAGTCCCCTGAAAATAGATATACAAGGTTCCCCATAGCATAGTCTTAAAATAACAACGTAAACACCTATGTACCCAGTCCCTGCAGCCCATTCTCAGACACCCAGGGCAGACTGGTGATGGTAACTCCCAAGAGGCTTTAACAGCCATTTCTAGCCCTGAGACTTGTCCAGTCTGCGTCACCGGTTCCCAGATCAGGTCCCCTTCCATGTGGGGACTGACATGGAAGTGTGTGATGTGTGTGACTGACAAGGGGCGGTGTGATGGGCTGGCTGGCTGCAAAGCTGGGTTGTTTTAGTCAACAGCCTTTTCTGAGGAGCATCAGAGAGGGGCTTGCCGCTGTTACTGCGTGTGGGAGGACTGGAGGTCATAGTGCCTGGCCCCTCTCCTCTCACCCCAGCATGTGGTTTTTGTGCAGAACGACATCTATGAGTGGAGCCGAGACCACCGCGTGCACCACAAGTACTCGGAGACGGACGCGGACCCGCACAATGCCCGCCGGGGCTTCTTCTTCTCCCACATTGGCTGGCTCTTCGTGCGCAAGCACCGGGACGTCATCGAGAAGGGCAGGAAGCTGGATTTCACTGACCTGCTGGATGACCCTGTTGTCAGGTTCCAAAGAAAGTAAGTGCGAGCACTGGGCCCTGATGTGAGGTGGGCGTGGAGAGATCGTCCCGCCTGGTCGTCTGCTTGTGGCTCATTGCTTGTTTTCGTCTTTCCCTTTTCTTCCCCGAGATATCCCTGCCACCTTGACTGCAGGTGCTGGGGTGCCTTTCCTCTGGCCCCCACTATTCCCATGTGGCTGACACTTCCTGACTGTCCTCGCAAGCTCTGTGGCACAAGCAGTGAGCCCTGTCCTTCTGCCTCTGCTTTCCCCAAAAGCAAAGGCTGTTTATGAAAACAGCTGTGGCAGAAGTTGCTTGGATCTTGGCCTTCTTCTTTGATCACAGGAACAAACTCTGCAGTCGCTAATTGCCTCAACACAGAAGTGCACATTTCACTCTGCAAAGTCATCTTTGGCACCCCTGGGCCAGTGCAGGCCAAGTGCCACCTCTCCCAAGACTGCCATTCTATACAGGATTAATTATCTCCCTTGGGAATTAGAATAGTCCTAGCTCAGTTTGCTACACTCTCCGTGAGAGCTGGGAATTGAGCAACTTCCTTTATGCTCTGTGTGAGTACCTGTGTTTTAGGCACAAGAAGACTTTCTGCTTGCAAGCATTTTATCCAGGCACTTTGGAAAACTGCTTAAGGCCATTTCTGTGTATTTTCTGAGTGAGGGGAGCAGTCAGTTAAGTCTAAAAATAAGGGGTTTTTTTCTGCTAGTGTACAGATTTCTCTAATGCAAAAAACATTACCCTTGTAATGGAAATCTTCCAGGAGCGAGGAATACTTCCTTCCATGTATGGTTGCTTTTACTGGTTCCTCAGTTGTCAGTGCCTTTTCGCAACAGCTCCCTTGCAGTTTGCTGCAGCTCCTCTTGCTTATTACCTTTTCCAAGGCAACAGCATCCCATGAGAAGCAGGCTCTACTCCTTTGGTCATACTGCAAAGGTTGTGTAGTGAAGAAGAGTGTTTTCTGCAGGAAAGTTGTCTTAGCAAATACCTTTGCTCTGGATTTGGATTTAGGAGTTTGTCCCTTACCCAGAATTTAGGTTTCTCCTTTCTACAAGGTTGCAGTGTTGGGTTTTCTTGACAGCATGAAAAAACTAGCAGGCCAGATCACTAAGAATCATAATAAATCCTTCTTGTCATGTTTTGTTTTAAGGCCAAATTCTTAGCTTTGCTGAATTTAGTGGTGCTGCTGAGTTGTGGACAAGGCACCACTCAGGCAGTTTAAAACCACATCACTTCAGCTGAAATCACAGTACTGCTCCAGGCACGGCTGACAGCAAAACCTACCCTCTGTGAATAAGGGAGCAATAATCCTGCAAGTGATGTGAGAGAGGAGCTCACAGGTGAAGTGTCTCCATTGCAAAGTTTTCGTGTGGTGAAAGCAGCGGTGTTCCCCAGGCATGTGTCGAGGCATTGATTCCCCTGCACTCCAGGTAAGGAGGTTTCTCACTCCAAGGTGGATGTTTCAGTCAAAGGGAGACAATGTACTCTGATGCTTGTTCAGATGGGAGATTTCATGTCTTCATCAAAGACTTCAGTCTGGGCTTCTTCCATCTCGCAGGATAGTTTTAATTGGTGCTTGATAAGAGCTGTTTTCATCTTTTATTCTATTTCCCCAGAAATAGACATCTCTACCAGAGTGGTAGAGGCTTTGAACTCTGAAGAAAGTTTTCTGAACTGGAAAGTATTTTTCTCCTCCAGCTCTACTTAAATCTTGGCTTTGAACTGATGTGGTTTGCAAACCTTATGAGAAGTCAGTCATATGAGTGGGAAATTATTTGTTATCTTTAGTAGAGCAAAGACAGGGAACTTGTTTGCTTGGAGGGCCTTAGCTTAGCTCAGGTAAGTCAGGATTGAGCTCTATGAGACAGCTGAGGAATGCCCTCTTCACCATGGCTGGTGTTGCTGTAGAGCTACAGATCTCCTGGAGCCCGGGATGTGAGGCACAACCTCCAAATAACAACAAAATACATGAAGCAAAGGACTTGCAAAGCGAGAGGTTGATTTATTTCATGCACAAGATGATCAAAACACAGCTCATGTGTTACAGATGAGAACTGTGTTCATGAAAACGTCTTTCCTTTCAAAAATACTGCTAATAACATTTTTCCATGTTAATACAACTCTGTGGGTTTTAATTGAACCCTGTTAATTGAAAGCTGTTTGTTTGTTTTTATCAAATAAAAATGACAGTTATTCCTATCTGAAAGACTTTCAGGGAATGCAGAGCCTTAACAACTGTTTAATAAATCCAAACTCTGATTTTTCCTCATCCCTTCCAGAAAACTCAACAAAACAGGGGTCTATTTTAAACCTGTCACAGGGGGACAAACAGGACGGGTCTTACTTTGCATTCCTTTTTCCCTCCTCGCCCTGTAACGCCCGCAGGTATTACAAGAGCTCCGTCGTGCTGATGTGCTTTGTGATCCCCACCTTCGTGCCGTGGTACCTGTGGGGCGAGAGCCTGTGGAACGCCTACTTCCTGGCCTCCATCCTGCGGTACACCATCTCCCTGAACGTCACCTGGCTGGTCAACAGCGCCGCCCACATGTACGGCAACCGCCCCTATGACAAGAACATCAACCCCAGGCAGAACACCCTGGTCACCCTGGGAGCCATTGGTGAGTGCTGCGGCCTTTTGGCACAGCTCTGCCAACTCAGAGGGATGTCCCGTCCTGTTTCACCCTGGCTGGGACTCTGGGTGCCTGCGCCTGGACACCCCTTGGAGCCAGAGTTTGGAGGAGGCCGGAGCTTGTGCATCCTAGAGAAAGGCGCCCTTGTTCTACTGATGGTGCACGCACTGAAATAACACCACGTGGTCTCTGGGAAGGGATGGTGTGTTAGCATCCAGCAGCAAGCTCTGCTCAGCAGATGCAGCAGAAGTGAGTTACCCCACTTCTGACTCAGTTGTGTGTCTCCCCTCTTGAAGCACTTCTGGTTTTCTTCCCTGAGCATAAGGTGCGGGACATGCCTTTTCCTACTGGGGAGGAAAACCCAGAGCACTGAAATGGAGTCTGGTTTGGGGCTACCCCAGAGGTCTGGGGTGGAGCATAACCTCCACTAGATGCAAGACTTGTCCTGACTGTGTTCCTGTGTTGACAAAAGTGCCAGCCGTGTGGTCTTTAAACTCCCTCTCTGTTTTTCAGGTGAGGGTTTCCACAACTACCACCACACCTTCCCGTTTGACTACTCAGCCAGTGAGCTGGGTCTGAAGTTCAACCCCACCACCTGGTTCATTGACTTCATGTTTTGGCTGGGGTTGGTCACTGACCGCAAGCAGGCTCCGAAAGAGATGATCCAGGCTCGCAAGGAAAGGACTGGAGATGGCAGTGCCTGAGGAGTGATGCTTGGCTGTGCCAGCGCTGCTGTCCGCATGGCTGGCTGGGTGTGTGCGCGCAACCCCGTGCCTGTGGTGGATTTACCTCTGGGTAAAATTATTTTTTTGTTTCAGATCGGTTGGGCTGAATTAGTTCCCCAGGAATTGATTCAGCCACAGCTTTTTTTTTTTTTTTTTCTTTCCTTATTAGCTGTCTTATGTCCAAACTTAAGACTATTAGGTGTAAAAATGTTACATATTATTTAATATTGCAATTAAGCAGCAGAGAGATTTGATTTTAGTCACTGTAGTTCATGTCTGAGATTTGTTGTAATTTGCTTGTTCATGGTAAATGTTGGCAGGTTGAAGCAACTAACTGTCCTTTCCAAGTGCAGTTAGGGGAGATTTTTGTTCCTACTGCTAATGTAATAAGGTTTTGAGGCATCTTTCGGGGGATGGGGCAGGGCCCAGTGTGCTGTGTCAGCTGCATACTCATGGAAAGGACAGTAACACCACTGATGAAAAGCAGTATGTCCAAGGGGAAAAATCACCCTCAATTTAGTTAGATGTTAGTTTGGAAACCTGCTTTCTTCTTTTTGTTAGCCCTGTTAGCCAGCCCAGTGCACTGCTGTCTTTGCTAAATATGAAAACCATTTATTGCTGAGCAGGCTTCTGCGTTGAAGATTAGTCTCTATACAGGCCAAAATACCAACTGATGCTGTATTGAGATGGTTCCTTTGTTGTCATATATACATTGTAATTGTAAATGTATAGAGCTCAACCATGTCTTAAGCCAAATAAAGCTTTGGTTTCAATGTTTGGAGACCTAAGTCATATTCTAATCAGTCATGGCCATTGATGCATGCATATTTTAGCTCCTTTTGCACAAGAGGCCTCTTAATTTCTTTTTCTGCCTTTGACTAGTGGGTCTTAGAAAACTGACCTTTATCTAAGTCAGAGCCTGTACTAATATTTCAGCTGCATGCAACATCCATTGGTTTCTGAGCAAAATATAAAGACAGTTATGTAGCTTCTGAATTTTAACAGTTGCCTTGCTTANAATTCATTAGAACTTAATTTTTTACTACCTGGTTAAAAAAAAAAAAAAAAAAAAAAAAAAAAAAAAAAAAAAAAAAAGAAAAAAAAAAAAAAAAAAAAAAAAGGCATGCAGATTTAATGGGACATATAGCCCTTTGTGTTAGATGTTAGCCAGTGCAGGAGAGAGGCTTTGTACTGTCAGCACTGGAGCACTTTTGAAGATAGAGGGCATGATTTTCATTTATAAAGAAGGTCACTGCTTTGCCCCTCGGAGAGGGAGTGCCTGTTTCCCAGCCACACAGCCCCACGCCCTGGGCAAGGCAGGGATCTCAAGATAACTGAGACTCAGGCCCAGATATTTTCAGGAAAGATGCAGAAGTGGGGGAAAAAAAATAAAATGGTTTCTTTTTTGTTCTGTTTCTTGTTTTTCAAAAGATGCCATATAATATAAAAGAGTTGTCTTTATTCTGTCTTTCATCCAGCAGGTGTTTTAAAAGTGTTATTTTGCCATTAATGATGTGTAAACTCTTGAGTGATTTACAATAAACAGTTATGAGTTAGCCTGGCCACTGTGTTTAATTTTGAAGCATCTCCCAAAGCAAAGGTCTTTGTGCATCACACATCAGAATTACAGCAGTATTTTGCTTGGCATTTCCAGCTATGCATTTGGTGCAGCTCAAAATACCTCCCCTCTCAGCATTTCTGAATGTCAGGGGAAGAGGAGGCTGTCAAATGGAAGGGCACCAAGGGATTTGATTACTTTGGGCTTCCTGGCCAAGCTGATAGAGGGGGAGAAGAAACTGGAAGCTGACATAAACTTGAAAGGAGACCGTGGCAAGTTCTTGCATGTGAAAATCCCACTTCAATAGAAAAATACCAACCCAGTGTGACTGCAGGACAATGCTTTGGCCAAAACATATTAAGTATTTTACTTAGATTTTGCTGTAATTGCTCTTTTTTTCTGCTGAGATGGGCCTGAAGACCCAGGTGTGCCTGAAGATGTGTTTTGATGTGCATTCATCCGGAGTCAGAGCCATTTGACAGACACAGGAATTACACACGAGTAGGAGATGTCTCCCCACCCCCTGCTGCAGTGCCTGCAGGATGGTGTGGAAACGGGCTCCTGGAGCTGGGAGACTCCTGACCTGCTGGTTAGAAAGATAGAGCTGTTCCTTCCGTGGCAAAACTCATAGGGAACCTGCCTTCAAAGTGATGTGTGTAATGGGTTTGGACTTGGGGCGTGAGTGTAGGAGCGAAGTTTGGAAGATGTGCGAATGCCTGATCTCACCGGCGCTCTCACCCTTTCCTTTGTGCAATTTCCTGACCACAGAACTACAGGGAATGCATCAAGATACACAGATTCCTGTTGATCTTTATCGTTTTTCTTTCGTACTGCTATTGCTTGGACTTCCTTACGCTCATTCCTGTCAAGTGCCTGGTGTAAGAAGAGTAAGTGGCCTTGCCAAGAGGCACACGCTGTTCTGAACCTCTCTGAATACCTGAAATTACAACAAGGTAATATTCCCCCCACCCTACCCCAGGTATAAGACTTCAAAAGCAGCAGCAGTTCCAGTGTGTTTCAGGAATCTGAAAACTAAAATTGAAGCCATTGTCAAGTCACCTACTTTTGAAAAACTGAAAATAACTAAAGAAACATAGTTCAGAAAAGAAAAAGTTCCTCCATCAAATGTTTTATCTGGAAGTTTATGCTACCTGAATCCCTCTTTTTGTAGATTAAATTCTCCATGTGGTAGAGTTGATAAAAAAAGTGTCAGCCTTTACAGGAAAACTAGATTTTTAAAGAAGGTGCCTCAGATTTTGGTAAAAAAGGGAATACTTCTGTGCATTTCCTTTTTTGCTTATATATTTGTATTTTTATATTTATTTTGAATTTTTTGCTCATGTGTTTTTATTTTTATTTTTATTTTTTTTTACAGTTTGGTCATGTTCTTTTGTGTGGTTTTCTCTTCCTCAAGAAGATGTAGAGTTTGTGGGAGGCAGGAAGGGCCACTGCCATTTCCCAGGGTAGCTACTGGATCCATCCACTGTTAAATGAAGTGATGTGGGGAAGTTGTGGAGCCTTGGCAGGGTGGGTACTAGGGCATGAGCTGCACTTATTTCTGTGGACTTTGGCACTTCTGCTGATTTGGTAGTTGAAGACCTGGCTAGAGCTTTCTGAGCAGTGCAGAAGAAGTGAGGGACTGCTGGTGGATTGGTGTCTGGCTGTAGGTTGGACTTAACCAGTGACTGTCTTCTGATACCTGATGGTCTGGCAGTGCCTGACCTTGTGTGATCTCTAACACTGTTCTTTGCACATTGACCCATCTGGAATGACACCACATAGCAGTGGGAACAGGTATTTGTACTTTGCCCCATGCACTGTTGCACTGAGTGTTTCCAGGCTCTCAGCTTTGGCACACAGCAGGCACTGGATGGGTTTTACCTCTTTTCCCAGAACTGGTGGGGCCCTTACGAAATGCACTCTTGGCTCTGGAGCTGTGTGCTCCTTCCAAGTGGAGCAGGTCAGCTGCTTTCTGGCATGGGGTGGCTCAAGGGAATGCTAGCCTGCCCTGGGACCCCTGGGACTTTGCACAATCTCTAGAGGAGGATCTAATCTGTAAATTACAGCAGGGAAGAGGATTTAATCTCCAAGTTACAGCACATAATTGGTTGTGCAAACATTGATGAAAGCCACCCCCTGTCAGGGCTGCGCACAAACACAGCAGTCAAGCTGTGAGGTGAGGCCAAGGCTGTCGTGGCTGACTGCAGAGGAGCTTCCAGGTGCCATCTGACCCCATCCCTGCTGCAGCTGGCTGGGCTGCACGGGGGTAATCCCTGGAGCAGGACAAGCAAAACCTGCTGGCATTGAAGTTACGCCTTGAGAAAGACGCTGCAGGGAGAGGGTGAGTGCTGGCGCTGAAGAAATGCATCAGGGTTTGCATTCTTGGTGCACGAGGGGTGCATTTCTACTCTGCCCACTTCCTCCGAGGCTCTGCTGTTCCCTGGTAAGCCCCAGGAATGTCTGCATCCCTCTGCAGCCTGGAAGTGCAAGGCAACTGCTGTCGCCGGCTGGCAGCCAGAACACAGCTTTCTAGAAATAAGCCCAGCAGATGGGAAGTGTGGCCTGACTGCAGGTATCACATTCAGCTGCTGGGGTGGGAGACTCCTAGGAAAAAAAAGATCATCTAGAAGGTCTCCTGTGGCCACGTGAGCCTGAGAATCCATGCAAGGCTGGAAGTGTGGTGGCTGACTGATGGGCTCTGGTTAGACAATGTTTGGTGTATTGCAGCTGGGAGGCCTCTCATTTTGGAGGGAGGTTGATGATATATCAGCTCCCAGACAGCTGAAAGGTATGCCCAAAGACAGGTCCCAAAGACATGGCCGGGCTGGACTTGTGTTACCCCGATATTTTTGCCCCGAGGCTGTTTTGTAGCTCTACCCTTTAAGTGGAAAGGGTAATTGTGTACAGGGTGTTCACCATGTTCTGGGCATTTATGGGAATCAAGGTACAATTTCCCATAAGATCTCATTTCAAAAGATCTTTGAAAAGCAAAACTGAAAGCAGAGCCCAGGGGAAAGGAGGGCATGTACTAACACGTGCCCATGTGCCCCTGCTCCCACAGTGGCCCTGGCACAGTTGTGCCTGGCCCGGGAGCAGAAACCTCTTGCAAAATTCTCTACCCAGCAGTACCAGCCCCACTAAACAGGTGAAAACAGGGGGAAAAAATTAGAACTCCTGGGGTGCCCCTGCAAGGGCAAAGTTGCCCACTGAATGGTTTGGAGGCTTTTGCTGTTTAAATCACCTCTTGCACATGGGATGCATTGTTTTTAGTGAGTCCACCACCTCCTGCCCCACTCCCCGAAGAGTTAAACCCTGATTTAGGCTTTTTCTGAGAAAATGAAAGAATTTCTACCCTGGATTTCAGACAAGTGACTCCAGGAGCTGTGCCACTGCCTCTCCCCTTCCTGTACCAGCCATGGCCAAGCTGGGGTTAAAGCCAAAATGGCAAGGAGCAGAGGCAAGGCCCCAGTGCAGGTAAAGGCTCTGCCCCACACAAGCATTTTTAAAGATAAATCTACTGCCCAAGAGAAGCTGATGAACAGCAAAGCCTGCCTGCAGAATAATTAAAAAAATCCCCTTTTGCAGGGCATTTGGAAAATGACTGGAGGAAAGGCTCCAATGAGCAGCACAGATAAGAAATGTAAGTGAAATGGTGCTTACCACATCTGCACAGCATGCCTAACCTCTGTATTCAGATGTGGCTACTAAATTTTCCTGACTGACATGATTCCATTAGCATTTACAGCATGATAATAGGAAATAATTATTTTACCCAATCTCATTATTCTTAAAAAAAACAAAAAAACACCAACAAAAAAAGTCTTTTTTTTTCCTCCTAGCATTTTCTGTGCTTCATGTAGGACTGACCTCCTGCCAGACCAGAATATACACCCACTGGGGCCAGGACACACCAGTTTTCAGCTCTCATCTGCATACACTGGTACTGCAAGGTTTCTTCCCAAGTTCACACCCTGACTACAAGTCCTCTGCATCCCATGTATTTGCTATCACAGCAGTAATTTTTTTTTTACTTCTCTTTTTTATGGAAAAAAATCTATAGTTTTTTTTCTATTTTCTCCATTTCCTTTCCTTACATTCAAATGCTATCACTTTGCTGCAGTTAGATGGAATGGGTCTCTTCAGTTTGCTGCTCCATTCCCTGATCTAGGTGAATTTTTCTCAGTTGGGATCACGTGGGTGAACTGGGAAGAGCTTCATCTGGTAGGGGTGGGATCTGGGGCTGTTTCTAAGGGTGAGAGAGTGCACCTTGCAGGCCACTGCCTCTCCAGCCACCCTGAGGACACCTTGTCAAAGCTAAGCCACAGGTGGGCTTGCTTAGGTGGTATCCTGTTTATCAGCAGGGCATTTGGAGATATGAAGTCTATCACAATATTTGAAAAGCTCAATAAAGGAACAGAAGGCTTTGATAGGAGATGATCTGGCTAATGAAATGAGGGTTAACACTTCAACTGAGAAACAGTTTTAACTGGTTTTTAGCAGTTTTAAATTGTATTTAATACATGCCTCAGGGTGTGGAGCAGCTCCAATGACTGTTGCTGAGTGATTCCTAGGCCCATTTTCCCCACTGCTCCTCTTTCTGGGTGGGCAACCTTTCTTGCCAGGCATCATTCCACCTTTGGAGCAGAAAGGAGCAGGACAGGAGAAAAAGGTGGCAAATATAATTTCAAAAGACATGTATCTCCTCAAAACAATTCCCTTTTCCATTTTCCTCATCTTTGTGTACCTTTTCCTCCCAAAAAACCTAGTCCAGGATAACCACAGCCAGTCTTCAATGGTAGTTTCACCCTGGGAAGGATGGCAACTAGAGGGGCATAAGGTTGCTTTGCTTCGCAGGATGAGGGTTGTGGGAGAGAGTCTGCTCCTCCCACAGTGTCCTATGAAGAAATCATTGTAGGAAATATCTCCAAGGACCCACATAACATCACCCCTTGATGGCTGATGCCTCCCCGCATCTCTCTTGCTTCCTGCACTGGGTGGGCTCCAACACATGCTTGCTGTCCCCAGGCTGTGCCCTTTTCCAAGCTGTGATGTTTTAAATTTGTAATAGGTTTTTGGTGGGCCTGTCAGCATCATGCGTTTTCCAGCACTCAAAGGGACACCATCTGCTCAAAAAGGAGCTGTGAACAAAATGTCTCAGACACTCAGAGTTTACCAAAACTGAAATTGCCTTAAAATCCCATATGGTGCATTGTTTCCCTTCCAGCATTGGCTGACAGCAGAGGTGAAGTGACTAAGGCAGTTTCTGATTAATTGCTGCATTTTCCTTTCTGGCCAAAATCACTGGGGCTGAGCACTGTAACTTCTTACCTGTTTGACAGAAGGTTTTCTTCAGCCTCAGCTGCTGAAAGCCAGAGGGTACTGGGATTCAAAGACCTCCCCTCTATTACTTTTAAAGTGATTTTCCTTGACTCTTGCTGTCACAAGAAGCCTTTCAGGAAGGGATGTGGCTAATGCTGATACCTTAAACATATTTTTTTCCAGGCACCCAATTTTGGAGCCTCTCTTGGTGACATAGAGGCAATGGTAGCTCCTTGCCAGAGGAAAGCCATGCCTGGAAGTCACTTGTGGCTCCTAAGTGCGGCAGTGCCATGGGGCAGTGTCAGGTGCATGCAGAGGGACAGAGGGAAACCTGGCCAAGATCTCTGGATTTTGTAGGGTTGCAAAAAAAGCAAATGCTGCGAGGAAACATTTATTAGTCCATAATAACATAAGATTTGAAATACCAAAGCAGGAAGAATGTTATTTCTGCTCTAAAAATAGCCCCCTCAGCCTTTAAAGCGCCGAGAAGCAAACACAATACATGCCTTTCTGTGGGAGTGTCTGTCCTCTCCCTTGATGATGCAGCCCCTTCGGTAAGGGCTCGGGGGACCTGCTGGTGCAGTGCTTGCCCTGAGGATCAGTTTTCAGCCCCTGGGAATAAGAGACATGAAATCTCTTCAGGGTGTTTCATGAGGGCCAAAGCTGCAGGGTGAAGGAGTGTTGCTTGCTAGAAGCGTAGCCTACGAAATACTGAAAAACTGCAGAGGTAAAACTCTGCTCAGCTCTGGGGGCTGACATGGATTTAGGCATCTGTCTGCTTTGTGTTGGTTCATAATGATGGCACGAGGACAAAATTTTGACTAAGTGCTACCTAAATTGGATTTTTCGGAAAACAAACAAGACAGTCGCTAAATAACATCAGTCATCCTGACAGAGACGGGAGGAAGAGGAAAAAGAACTGGTAACATTCACATTGCATTAATCCCATCAAGATCAGACAGCGAAGCAACCCCTCCACCCCAAGAAACAGTCTCAAATGGTTATCACCGAGCTGTTTTGCTGGGAATATTCATTCTCAAAATTCCAACCACAGAGATACTTCACAGAGATCACAAAGCCCACCACCCAGTAGGAAAGGGAAAAGGGGTGAAAGAGGCTCTTCCTGGGGTCTCTTACTACTGAGTGGCTGCTTCCTTGAAGCCTTTCGAAACAGCCATCCAGACGGACAGCACTTCCCGGGAGAGCTGCAAAGATGCGGGGTTTGTGTGGCGAGCCCTCCCCGGTGCCTCCGCGGGCTCGGAGCAGAAGGCGCTCCAAGAGCCGCAGGCTGGGTAGGTGCTCCTGGCTCTGGGAAGGGCGGGCAGGAAAGGCAGAGCAGGGACGGCCCGCGGGCAGCGGGACCGCGCGGGGCTGCGGCGGCACACGGGCCGTGGCGCTGGCCGTGCCCGAGGGATGCCCTGAGGCGCCGGGGGAGCTGTGGCCGTGTCCCAGCTGCCCGAACCCGGCGGTCAGAGCAACGCAGCTCCCTCTCCTCCACCGGCCCCGCGGAGCTCCAGGGCCCCCGGTGGCCGCGGCGGCTGCGGACCCGCCCGTCCGGGGCGGGGCTCGGCGGGGCGGGGGCTC
>WAAG01088312.1:31461-56850 GCA_013390105.1 Tichodroma muraria | reverse complement strand
GTTCACGAAAAGCAGCAGCCATGCCAAAGCAGTCACATTTACTAAAACAAGCCGTGCTGGGGCTGCAGAGCCATTCCTGGCTATAGTTCTGGCTGGATTCTTATGGTTAGAGAGAAAGAAAGTTAGTGGGTTCTTCTTTCCACCCCTCGGTCTCATTAGGGTTAAATTAGTCCAGAGTAAACTCCACTCAGAAAAGCCATCCCCGCCCGATCTGCGTGATCTTTCCTGGCTCCAAGACAGCCCTGAGGAAAATTCTCTCACCGACCATGCTCAGGAGTAGAAAACTCGAATTCCATCAGCCAGATATCAGCAACGAAGCTCACAGTTTGGCTCTGCGGTCTTTTTTTTTCTTTTTCCCGGTCAGCCTGACTTGCTTCCCCCTCCCCCCCAGGCCCGACGGCCACGTGGGGAGAGGGGGAGCAGAGAATGTTCGGCAGGAGCTCTTACCTGAGCCTTTGCCGGAAACCAAGAGAGCGAGGATTCCCGGGTTTGCATTTAAAAAAGGTGTATCGTAAAAGGCGTACCCACGCTTTCATTGGTTTTATCAAATGTCAGTAATACACATTGGCCAATCACGGCCAAACTACTACACCTTGTGTCTCAGAAGTCTGGTGAAAGCGGCCCCAGTCTTGAGCATCCCTGTGTTAAGGAAACTTTCCTGTCTGACCACCCAGAAGCCACTCTGTCAGTCACATTCCCACCACCCCAGGTTGTCACTGCTGGGACCGAAGCCCTTTCACAGTGGATGGTTCCATTAAGCTGAGGTGTGCCTTGCTTGATTCCACACACACACACACACACCCACCCCCCCCCATTTACACAGTCAGACAGGTTTTCCTCACTGGCTGGACCCCAGGATTCCCATAGCAGAATCCCAGAAGCCTGGACCCTTTAAGTAATTTGATCATGGTGCAGTAACACCATAACAGCTGGAATTGATGCATTCGCAGGGACTCCCTGCTCTAAGGAGTCGCCAGCCTTTTATACCCTCACAGTCTGTGTGCCCGTTCCAATTGTGGTATTTAGTCTGGGGCCTTCTCACTGTTTATTTGGGTTCTACGGAGTCTCTGGGTGACCAGCCATCCTTGGCTGGGGCCACAAGTCTCCATGCCCTTTGCTAGGCAAAGGGTAGATGCCAGGTCATGGCCGCTTGCATGTGGCTCCAGCCACCACCACAACCTGCAGCTCCCACTGCGGCTGCTCACCAAGCTACTACTTGTATTCCTCAACATCTGCACTTGGAGAGAGTAAGGCATCTGCCCTGGGAAGTGGGCAGTCCAGCACACACTGGGAGGACTCACTGGGAGCTGGTTGCCACCTGGCTTGTGTATCCCCTGAGGTCAGGAGGAGCTAGGATGACTGTATCTTGCAGTGAGTGCTCCTTAGCAGAATGGGATCCCTGGAGCAAAGAAACACACAGCACCTGCAAAATGCAGCTCTTCTCTGCTCACCCTGGCTGCTCCTGCCTGGTTTCACAGCCTGCTGCCCCAGCTCCTTCTGTCTGAACTGGATGTTGCCTTCTGCGTTACCCAACTCCCCTCTCTGCCTCCTTTACCTATTTGCAGGCTGAGAGCCTCGACTGCCCGAGCCCTGCTCATTATATGAGTGGGACCTCATGGAAGTCAGCGTGGTCCATGGGTCAAAGCCTGCAGAACACCCCTTTAGTCCTGTGGTGGCAAATCATACTAATTTTTCTTTTCTACCACCCAGGAGCGTGGTCTGGAAGCGGGGTGTGCCTGGTTCGTGCAGCGCCAAATGCGGGACAGGCAGGCTCAGCCCACGAGAGTTGAAAGTCGGTGTCTCTGGCTGTAACACATCAGCTCAGCACTGGTTGCTAACTGGCCTGTAAGTACTTATACCCATGTGTCACTGAGGGTGAAGGTGGTCGAGCAGCAAGAAGCAGAAAACTAAGGGTGCTTTTCGAAGTACAGTGGGGTGCACTGGCCTCAGGACCCAGCAGGAGTATCTCTGGGTCAGACATTGTGGATGTCAATATGTCCTTTTCTGCCCCTGTGTTTTTGGTGATTAGAAGGTTTCATTCCTTTGTTGCACTTGGCCCGTCTCTGATAGGTTTATGTTGGCCAGAGCATTTCATTAGCACACTGAATGCAGTCACAGTGTGTGGAATGAGACAAGAAACATGTACTGATGTTGCTGTGGGTGAAAACATTGCCTCTCAACATTGTTGCAGGATTACTGAAGCATCTCTCCTGCTTTCCCCATGCACAGTCCAGAGATGTCTTTTACCTTTTCCCATTCCTCTTGCATAAACGAAATGAAAATGGCATTTCTGCACATCCATGAGATGATAGGTGGGTACCTGGAGCAAGCAGAACATCCTGCCCTGCTGACAGAGGGGATCACTTCTTTTCTTGTTACCCCACCATTTTGTTATGTATTTACAAGCCTCTGTCACATCTTATCTCTCTCATTGTACACTCACACTGGAAACCTTGAGATAAACCTGAAAATACCCCGCTTTGTTATGTTGGCATTTGTGACTTGTGGGTGGCAGGTTATATAATGTGCTGGTTTGTATCCACTCAGTTACAGTGATTAGCTATCAAGTGACTGTGGTTATTTTTGCTTTTAAAAGCAACAGAGAGCTATAGTGGGCTCCCCCAAAAGACAGAATGTGTTTGTTCCCCTTTGATTGTTGCTGACTGGCAGCAATTCTTTATGACTTGCTCTATGTTTTGAACAGTGTCCTCCTTCTCTCAGTGCTCCTGGCTTTGTACCTGTTCTCTGAAATAACCCAATGGCCTAGTCCTGTGAAATGCAGGAGTGTTGCTCTGGCTTATTATGCATTTCAAATGCATCTGCATGCTTTAGTCTTAAAAAGGATGTTTGACTGTTAATGTGGTAATTTTGTCCTTCCTTACATTCATGTTCTCTGGTGAAAGCAACTTCAGGAGGAGCCTGTAACTTTTCTTGGCAGATGAAATTAAGATGTCCATATTAAATGAACCTTTAGCAAGCAGCATATATGTTTGGTGAGCTGCCTGCTGTAATTGAAGTCTGTACATTAGAGGAACGGAAGCTTAATTGGTTGAGGGTGTATAGCAGGGCAATGGTAAAAAAAGCAGAGCAAGCAGCTGACAGTCTCAGCAGATTTAGACATAAAAATGGAACTGGAGATGAGTAAGCTTGCATTGAGAGAAATTCTCAAGACACACACTGGGGCAGCGCTAATGCGAAACTCTTCACATTACTCTGCAGCCTTACTCATATTAGCTGGCAGCAGGAGCACACCTCAACAGGGGTTTTGCAGTGCTGCTGTGAGAGTGTGTGTGTCAAGAGGGACTGAAAAACCACATGTGAGCTTTTGAGAAGGTGGGCTGGGTCAGCTGTGATGCTGAAAATGTTTTTGTTAGTTTTGTGAATCCATTGCACCGTGAGGGCTTTCTGTCACTGAAGGCCTTCCTGTGCAAGCCCTAGCGATGGAAGACAAATGGGTATGGGAAATTACCAACTGCCTCTTGGATGCAGTGTGTTTATTTGGGAGAGCATGGGCTGGCAGAGATTGCTGCTGTTGCCAGCTGGAGTTGACTGCTCAGATTTGGCATCACTGGACATGGCAGCAATGCAGAACAGAGCTGTGGAGACGGAGTTTGGCTTTATGTCATCCCTGTGGAGCAGTTAAGTGTCAAAGAGTTTGTTTCTACATTTCCCATAAAGAATTTTAGTAATTTTTCCTGTCGTTCTTGGCATTATACTTTTACTAAACTGGTGTGGTGCTGCAGGAGAGGCTGATCTTTGGATTCCTTGTTCTCTTGTTCTGTCTGCTTTTAGAGGTGCTGGTCTTAGTGTGCGTGGAGGTCTCCCAGCTTGGAGTTACAAACACTGGGGACATCCCTGAGGAGGACAAGGCTAACTCAAAGGCAGCTGCTGAGAATGATGTCTGCTGAACACTAGTGCAAAGCTAGGCAGGTTTGGCACATGTTCAGGGTTTCTCCTTTGGAAGAAGTTGGGATTGCATGTAATTTGGTTCCTGGACCTGAATAACACAGCAGGGAATAAATGAGAAATATGCGGGAGCTGAGCCATGTTTTTATACCACCCTCTGCCCACGTGGGGATGCTGAAACATATCCAAGCATGTGTGGACTGTGCCAATGGCCAGCATTAAAAGGTGCTGCTGTCTGGGGACATGGGGGAAAGGGACCCTTCTTTCCTGCTTTTGGTATTTCATCTGTCAGATGCAGATTGCTTCCTTCTTTTTAACTGGCTGAAGTTAGGGTCTCTGAACTATGGAGCCGGCTTCCCATCAGGACACAGTGCTTTGCACTGATCGTTCATTTAATATGCAATGATTTCAGATGTTGTTTTCTGTTAGTGGCTGATGGAACTGATTTCAGTGTGGCACAGTGAATATTAAACAGGGGGCTGTTTTCCAAGGAGGTGAGTCTGTAGCCATGTTGCTCTGACTCTGGGGAGGTTGGGCACTAGTCTTGGCCTTGCTCCATTTTAGAGCTCAGCACAAAACAGTGGTTGTCTAGACAGTATTTTCACATTTCCCCACTTCATTCTGGTGTGGAGTCCATGTCCCTGTGTGTTGCCTCGCTGCTCTGCCTGGGGAAAAGCCCTTGCCACTTCCCTCTCTGCATGACAGGCAATACTGAAGTAGCTTGTGAAGGCTGCTGTTTCCATGCTGGGAGGTGGAGGAGCTGCAGCAACCCATTAGTGAGGACAGCTGTTATGGATACTGTTTGCTTTTATAGTGTAAATGAAACTTCTGTACCTTTCCAAGGGTGAAGGGTAAATAATAATATGTGCCATCCCCTGACATGAAAGAATTGTGTTACATTGGCCCAGTCCAGCCACCACCAGAGATAAGAGGAGAGTTGAGCACAGCAGTAATTACCTTGCAGAGCAGACAAGGGCTGGAACAGGAGGTCATGTTACCTGCCTGCTCCCTTCCGCCAAGGGAGGAGGGGAGAATTCAGCCACAGTTATGCCTCCCTTGCGTGGGGCGCTGGCACTTGGACACTGTGCTGCCAGAGGCTGTCAGGGACATGGTCCTGTGGCCTGTGGGGCAGCTACCACCTGGAAGTGGTCCTTGAGATTGCTGTCACGGGTCTCCCAGTACCACAGCACCATCCAACACCTGCTAAGGAATGCTGCTGCAGTGCTGCTGAGCAGCAGGAGGAAAAGGCAAGGGCAGCGCTTCATGGAATAGCTGCAAGCACGACAGCGGGAGCTGTGTGGGTTACAGAGATGTGAAATGCAGTGTCTCCTGTGTTGCAGGAGGGGAATAGAAGTGAGATGGGAAATCTAGTCCCCCTCGTCGATAATTTCTTCTGATCTGTTCGCTGTGATAGAGATCTGTATGCGCACTGGAGCTGCCTGCCTTTTAAATCAGCATACTTAATACTTGCATCATTTCATGCTCCTTGTCTGCAGTCCTCTCTGCTCCCAGGTTAGAGGAGAGACCTTATCTGACTGCTTTTCTGTTTTTTAAGGTTTGGAGTTCAGCCTTACTTCAGGCTGTCTGTACAAACAGCACCAAATCGTGACCTCCCTCCTGGCTTTGTGCAAGTGTGATGTGACTCTGGGCACTGCCAGAATGTTGTTTTGTACCCCTGCTAGGCCATTTGCAGGGAAAACGACATAGCTGACCTGTAGAGGTGAGAGTGAGAGTGCCATGCCTTCTACGGGGTGTGGGGAGCCTCACTCAAGCTCTTCAACCTCTGTCCCAGTGAGGCCGGGCAGGAATTGATGTCTGGGGCCCCGATCAGTCCAGCCAGCGTGTCCTTTGCAGTTTGGGTGCCTTAGGGGAGCAGTGAGCTGGGGGCTGCTGTGAGATGGTGAGGGTACTGACTCTCTTCTGGAGCCTCACAGCAGGGAACAGACCATGGCTCTATGCTGCAGATGTAGGAAGGCCAGGGGAGTTGAGAGGAGAATGACAATGTGTGTGCATTCTTCTCTGGGGCAAAGGGAAGGTCGTGGCTTTAAGGACCTGGGCACGGTAATTGAGCTGCAAATGCAAGCAGGCTCGAGCAATAGGCTGTCATCTCTAATCTGTCCTGGCACCCCAGGGTGCCTCACTATGCCATGTGGGTGCTGGTGGTCCCAGGGAATGCCTGCCCTGCAGCAGGGAGGGGGGCAGAGCACAGGGGGCACAGGTGCTGCTGCCCTGGCGAAAGTAAAGCAGGTGCTGGAGCTGTGAGCCTGGTGTTTTTCCCCTCTCTTTGTGTCTCTTAGCTGTGCTGGTGCCTGGAGGAACATTTATGGAGGAGGATGGAGCATGAGAAAATACTTGATCCATTATCAAAGGACTCACATGGAGACGTAGGACTCTCTGTGTCCGCAGCACAGCGGCATTTCTGAATTGCACATGTTGCAGGAATCCAGACGCTCGTTCAGCATGATCTTGCCTGGAGGACAAATGCTTCCTCGGGAGGCAGTGTCCGCAGCATCCTTACGCCACATGCAGGATTTCCCGGTGCCTGCATGTCAAGAGCTGATGCTGCTTACAGCGCCTCATCCTGACTCCCGACAGTGCGCTAGGAGCCGGCACTGGAGCTCGGCTCTGCTCTAAGTGTGGCCAGACACTATTTTTAGCGGCTTGCCGTGGCCTGGATGGGAGCTGGCCGTGTGCTTTGTGAAGATGATGGCAGCACGGGCATCCCTCTCTCCCCACGCTGCAGGCTTTGCTGAGGCAGCGTGTGTGGAATTGGTAACGATCCTGGGTAGGAGGCTGCCTTGCCTTGTGCGTGTGGGAAGTAGTAGGGAATCAGAGCTGCAGGTCCTGTGGTCACCTGGCACAAAATCCTTAAGAGAAATACTTTGAAAACCTTCCAATTCTGTAGGTGTGGTTGAAAAGTCTCCTGCTCCAGTGCCTTAGTCGTTGCAAATTGCGTGGAGGATGCTGCCTGTGTGCAGCAGCTTAACCCCTCGTGCTGGTAGCGACAGCAGGAAAGGTTTGCAGTGGCCATGAGGAGCTTGGTACCTTGGCACCTGCTGTGGGGATGCCCTTCTTGCTCTCAGAAGAGGGGGGCTAAGAAGGGTGTGTGCCTCGGCCCTTTGTTTTTACTTTGTTCTTTGTTTCTAGCAGGTATGGATGGGAAGAAATGCAGCGTGTGGATGTTTTTACCTCTTGTCTTTACCCTGTTTACATCAGCTGGATTATGGATAGTGTAAGTTATCTCCTGCTGGTTGTTTGGGAGGCTGCTTCTCATTAAGGAGAGTCTTTTGGGGATGCTCTGCCCTTGAGTTAATGTGGAGCTGGGAAGGCATGTGATAGGGGCGGGGGCCAGTCTGTGCCAGTTCATGGCTTGAAGTATCACATTTTTATCCCTGAGTTTCTGTGCTCCCCAGGTCAAGTTGCTGACCTTGCTTTCTTCCTGGTACGTGTTATTGGGAGCTGCCTGAAAAGAGACAGACAAAAATGTAAAAATTTCCTTTAATCACATTTTCTTTGAATGACTCAGCAGAGCTCCTAGAGAAACACTTAGGCCCTGCTTTGGGGTAGAAATTCAAAATCTGCAGCATCCAGTGCCGCACTGAAAACCTGCCAGCAGCTTAGTGCTGACACCTCACTTTCTCCCTAATGCTTCTTACCAAAATGCATGCAAGACATGCACTTTCCTGAGCTGGGCTCTCTCCAAGCATGCAGGCAGATGACCGCAGCAGGAATTTGGGAGTGATAAATATGTGATCAGCAGCTATGCTCAGGCTGAGAAGCAGTTATGTTGTAGGATGTGGCTTTGGCCCATGGTCTGTGGATGCTGTTTTTCAGCAGCAGGGGCAGCTTAAGCCTTTTGTCTGACCTCTGTTGCTTGTTGTTTTTCTTGTCCCATCCCCTTTCTATTAAAACAGCTTTTGTGGATGGAGTACCATAGTAAACCTGATGATTCAAAACTCAGACTAAAAATGAAAACATTCCCCTGGCTGGTTATTTTTAAGGCAGCTCAGTTCAGTGACCCTGTTTGTCTACTCAGTCGTGCAAACTAGATGCAGCACAAAGGAAAGCATGTGGACTGAGAAATAAGCAAAACTGCCTCCTTGAGCGGGGAGAATCACAGGCTTCTCTGGCAGATTCTGCCAGTGGGCATTGACACACTTAATGTGTTTGAGTGATATTTAGAATGGAAGCTAGGATGAGGTTTTACACTATTTCCTTTTTTTTTTTTTCCTTTTTCTTGACAGGTACTTTATAGCAGTGGAAGATAACAAAATTCTCCCACTAAGTGTCCCAGATAGGTAAGAGATGTTTGTGGGCTTTATATTCAATCACTTGTTTCTTTGAAATAATGAAACAGTTACAGCAAAATGGGAAAGAAAACCTTGAATCTTTATTCCTGTGCCCGTGTCTCTTAGGAAACCTGGTCCCAAAAGACCGCCTTATATAAGGTAAATGATTTATTTTCTTCCATGTACTGCTCTGGTTAATGGTTGCTATTTATGTGTCTTTGCTATCCTAGAGTTACAATGATACACTTTATATTTTCAAGTATTGCAGGTGATGCACCTCCTGCAAGCTGTGTGTTTAGTCAAGTCTTGAACATGGCAGCGTTTCTAGGTAAGAACCACAACTGGAGTTTCTTTCTTTCTGTTTGTTTTAAGAGTCACTGAAACATAAGTAATATCCTGTATATATTCTTCTTGAATATGATGATGTGAAATCTTTTGAACTGTCATTTCATTGCTGCTTCTTCCCATTGCAAAGAAAGAAATGTAACAGGGGAAATACAACCTCCAGACTGCAAGTGTGTTGTGGGAGGTGTGATGGTAGGTGACTGTTTCGGCCTTGGTGGTCATGAAATAGTTGAGTTTAGAACTTTTGCTGTAATGAGAAAAAAGGAATTTAGGGAATCAAAGCAGAATTGATCCCCTAAATTTCAAGAAAGCAGACTTTAGGTTCTTCGGGGAGGTACTTAGTAGAATACCTCAGGTATCTGCTTTTGAGGGCTTAGGTGTCCACGAGTGCTGGTTAGTCTTTAAGAACCACCTTTTAGAAGCACAGGAGCAGGCAATCCGGCTGTGTGGGATTGTGCTCAAAGAGTGGGGCAGAAGACCAGCTTGGCTTAAGAGGAAAAAGCCAATAACCTCTCCAGAAGAGAGGTTAGGCTTTGCAGGAAGACTGCAGAGCTGTGGTTTGTATATGCAGGGAGAAGACAGGAAAGGCCAAAGCTCAATTTGATTTAAAACTGGCCAGAGTTGTTTCAGACAACGAGAAGAGTGTTTTTAAGTACATCAATGGCAAAAGGAGGCCTAAAGAAAATGTTGGACAGATACTTGTTAAAGGCTGTAACCTGACTAATAGGGATGAAGAAGAAGTGGAGGCATTCAGTGCTTTTTCTGCATTAGTCTTTAATAAAATGCTGATAGACCTTGAGCTGTCCAGTCCTCTGAGTTGAAGGACTACAAGCGTGGGAGCAGTGACTGTCCGTTTGTGAGCACTGGAATTGTCAGGGGCCAGATGTATCAGCTGGATGCTCACAAGTCCCTTGGTCCTGGATGGGATTCATGCCAGAATACTGAAGGAGGTAGTGGATGTTAGGGCAGGACCTCTCTCTATCATCTACCAAATGTCTTGGGATTCTGGGGAGGGCCCTGCTGACTGGAAGCCAGCCAGTGTTACTCCAGTCTACAAGAAGGGCATGAAGAAAACACCCAGAGACCTGCAGACCTTAATAACATGCTTTAACTTTTGGTCAGCTCTGAGTTGGTCAGGCAGCTGAATTTGATGATTGCTGTAGGCCCTTTCCAACAGAAATAGTCTGTTCTGTTCTAATCTCTGCTTTGTGGATAAAGTCAGTCTTTCCTCTGCTGTATTTGTGTACTTCTGAGAGCTGCTTTTAGCTTGTATCTCTGACCATCTTAGTTATGTCAAAGCTAAAGGAGAGGAAAACTACAGAAACATGCTAGAAATGTGGGAATTACTGAAATTGAAAATTCCATTGCTTTGCATGGAATGCTTTTAATCTCCTTTTGTCATTTCCATCAGGTTTTAGAAAAAGATCACATCATAATTTCAGGAGTCTGTATTGTAGAAATAGAAATTAAAAAGTTCCTGTACATGAGCTTGAGTAGTCACAGGTGGCTATCCCAAACAATTGCCTGGGGGTGAAAAATAGAAATCCTCTTTTTGGGTGGAAACAAAATTCTCATTTTTAAGGATTTGGAGTGGATTGATTAACTAGAGCAATTGTGAGAGTAAATTCAAAATAAAACAAGTTGAAAGAGTAAATTCAAATATCTTCTACAGTTTGGGTAAAAGTGGGTATTTTTCACTTATAGTGCCCTTATTTTCCTAAACCATGTTTTCAATATTATACCAGGGGTTTTGTGGAAAATGCAGATCTAATTTGCTAGGGCAAACTATTTACAGCAATATGAGCTGCATGCTATCAATTTGAGCATGAGCATAAGAAGGTGTTTGACAGCAAGCAAATTTTCCTGTTCAACTAAATTGATTTTTAGTGGTCTGGCTTGAATCTCATGTGAAGGCAAACTGATTGCCTGGCTTTCTGTGTTGTTCCATGCACCATTAACTAGGGAAGGCAAGAATACACAATTTGAGTGTCTTCTGGGGTTATGCCATCTCATGTGATGTATGATATATCATATCTATCATGTATCATACACCATAGTGCTTGGGGGAATTGTTAGCTTTGAGGGAATGTTATTCCATGCTTCATGGAAAATTAGTGCAACATTTTGGCTTATGTTTGTGGCAACAGAACTTGTTCCAGAGGAGGAGAAGAGGCAGTGGGCATTATGGCAAACCCTGCAGAAATATGTATGTGCCATTCACTTGCTTTTTAATACGAGTGGGGTTTGACATACTTCCTCCAAGAGAGCTTGGGACTTGTGAGTGGAGTGAAGCAGTGCAAGTTCCAGGTGCCACTAAGTGGCACTCCACTGCGGTGTGCATGTGATAGATTATGTGCTGGGAGCTTCACAGGCAAGCAGGAAGGTGCTGTTTCCCCCAGAAAATTTGCAGACGAGGCATAATGAGAAAAGGAAGCCTGGAGCTTGCTGTAGCTGGATTACAAGAGGAATGCTTTCTGTGCTTGGTCTTGTCCCTGATCAAGTGGGAGGGGGCCGTGCAGAATGCTTGCCGGCCTGCAGGTAGAAAGAGGAGGAGGGGGCTGTGAGCCCCCAGGCAGGTGTTTGCTGCAGCAGGTTCTACCTACTGATGTCCCTTGCCTTGTGTTTCCTTCCCAGCGCTTGTTGTGGCTGTCCTGCGCTTCATTCAGCTGAAGCCAAAGGTGCTCACCCCTTGGCTGAACATCAGCGGCTTGGTGGCACTGTGCTTGGCCTCTTTTGGGATGACCCTACTCGGCAACTTTCAGGTACTGCTCTGCAGGCTTGGACTCTCTGTCTGTGATGTGAGGTCCCTGCTTTTCTAGTGGATCTGCTTGGGTCTTTGAACGACCTGTGATGTGAGCCTGGGAAAAGCATGTGCCCCATTCCTCCGTTCACCTGCTCTGCCACCTCTATCTGCCACCTGTGTGCCGAGATGAAGGGCCACAATCACTTTTCACGTGTCTCCAGCAGGATTTGCAACTGCATGCTTAGACCTGACCTGCTGAGAGCCACAGCAGGAGCCTCCTGAATCTTTTGAGCCCTGGGAGGTGGCACAGATGGCCCTGGATAAAAGGATTGAGTGGGAAGTTTGCGGATGCATCTGTGCAAACAGATGCACAAATGCCCGTACAAATTTAGCCGACAGCTCAGTGTCCTTCGCTTGAAACGTATGTTGCTTTAAATCCACCTCCTGCTGATCCTCAGACCTGCCAGGAGAGGGACACAGCAGAGGAGTGCCAGGACTTCTCCGGATGTGATGGGTGTCTTGGTGAGGGCCCTCGCATTCTCCTTCTGTCTTGCAGTGTTATAGGAACAAACATCTGCCACATCTGTAGGGATGGGTGTCCCCTGTGATCACAATTGTGTCTGTCAGGGTGTTAGAGTCAGTGGGGCTTGGGTTTGATTCTGAGGCTCTGGCTCTCACTGGGGTGCAAGTAACAAACCCCAATAATGGCAGGAACTGAGAAAGGTCAGTGCAGGCTGGCTGCTTCCCTGGCTTTGCATGACAGGGGCCCAATACAGAAATGGTATTTGGTTTGTGAAAGGTGAGGAGGATCTCTTTGGATTGTACACTTATTGAAGGAACTTGGTGTCCTTTACAGTTGACTTTTTTTTTCTTTTTGAATGAGGTGTGAGATAATTTGACTTTTATGGACTTGGTCTTCCTAACTCCACAGCACAAGCCCAAAACCCAGGGTCTTGTTTTCTCACAAGAGCTTCCCAGCTAGGACTTACGAAGCCTTTATAACAGCTTTGACTACCTCTAAGAAGAGTATTTCTAGTACAGGACAGCCACTAGGAAACAGTTTCGACCTCTCCTTCCTTTTTTCACTCTTCAGAGTAAATGATTGTAATTAAACAGTAGATGCTTTGAATCATGCCTGGCTATAAATTCTGATTATTTTCTGATACCTGATTCTAGCTATCCATTCCTTGTTAGTTACCTGTATCCTTTCTTAGATCTTTTGTCAAACATGAAAACATATGGTAATGAGACCTTAATTTATGCCTCTGCCTGCCTGCCTACTGAGCTGAATGTGGCATTAAATCATATTTCTGGAAAATTATACACTGGGTGTTTTAGAGGGACTTATAGCTGTGAGTCCCTTGCAGTACTATCTTGGGAAAGGCAGCTCAATCCCATTTTTTCCTGAATGATTATTTGGACCTACTCTTGAAAGAAATTCAGGGTAGAGAGGAGGAGAGATATCAGTGGAGGCACAGCAACTAGATTGTTCTGTAGATTGTGTCTTATTTGATGGGTATTTGTTAAATCATCAAACAGGAATTAAGGCTGCAGGGAGAAGTTACAGACTGGTGGTTTCTTCTCTAGAAAAGCCTCAGAGGCAGAGGGAAACTGGAAATTGTTTGGCTTAAGTCCGTGCTGGAATTTTTGAATGGATTTGCAGCCTCAAGAGATCTTTTTGCAGATTCTTGCTAGTTGAACCTGGCTGTCATTTTGCCTTGCAGTGTTGCACAGTCAGAGCCCTGTGAGACAGGGCAGCCCAAACGACAGGGAAGCACTGGCACTCCAGAGAGGTTGGGTTCATGTTGCCTCAGACGCCAGGGGTCGAGGATTGGCAGAAGAGGAAATTTGGTGGGAGAAACTTGCCAAACCAGGAGCATGCATTTGTGTTTTGGCTTGTGCTAGCTCAAGGGGGTGTCAGGGCTCTGCTTCCTGCAGCTGCTTCCTGAAGGTGCACAATTTGCATCCATTGCAGGGAGCTGTATAAGACCCACAGTGGGTTGTCCTTGCCTGCCCTGGCCATCACTTCAAGCCAAGGACGAATTTATTTCTAAGCTCTGCATTTGTGAGTCTTGTCAGGGAGTTGTGGAGACACTCCCCAAGCAACTGCATTTTCCACGGTGCTCTTGGGCTTTGGGCAGAAAATGCTTGACTGTGACAGCTGTCAACTCACCTTGGTTATGTTACACCTTACACCTCTGCCAGAAGAAATGATACAGCATGTCTGTCTCACACCCCAGTGATCCCCACTCTCCCCTACCCCACCTCAGCAGCAATCCAGTTAGCTATCAGATAATTCCTGTTGTGTCCAGGCAATCACTGTTTTATTTGTTCCTAGCTTTCCAATGATGAGGAGATCCACAACGTGGGCACGTCGCTGACCTTTGGCTTCGGGACACTGGCGTGCTGGATCCAGTCTGCCCTTACTCTCAAGATCAACCTGAAGAATGAGGGGCGGAAAGCTGGGATTCCACGAGTGGCTCTCTCAGCCAGCATCACCCTCTGCGTGGTGCTCTGTATCCTTTTGTCTTGCTCCCCGGGAAGACAGGTACTGTGTACGTTCTGCAACAGCTCTTCTCACACCTGTCCTAGGATCTCAAATTGTTTTGGAATGCTACTCAGTCTGTCTTCATGGCACAAGCCTATTTCAGTGCCATACTGTGTAGAGTGATGCTCCCAGATTTAACAGAAAGGGACAATTTTGCAGGTGATCTAAACAGAAGGAGATATTTCACAGTGTGGGTTGAAAGGTGTTCCCATTGCCTGTGGTGGGTGCAGTGATCTGATCCAGTTCCCACTGGGAAGCTCTTGGCAGGTAGGGGCCCACAGCCAGGTCCCCACTTGCTGGCTCTGTCCTGGCTAGCTGGATGCTCAAGCAAATCACTGACTTCTCTGCACCTGAGCGTTCCCCTCTGTAAATGTTTGTCACCCTGGTCTGGGATCAGGAAACCCTGGTCCATATAGGAGAGCTGCTGTGCTCCATGGGTATCATTGGACACCTGACATCCGTTTCATCTCTGGCATCACATTCACACTCTCCTCATGATGGCTGGATGGGTTGACTTATCCAGGTGACCTTGTTCAGATTTTTTTCCCTGTTGGCTTCCAAACTGGTTGGTGTCTCTGCTCCCACTTGTTCTCCTTGAATTTCCTCTTCCAGATTTCATCCTTATGGCCCAAGGCATTCACATGCATGCTTCCAGGATCCAGTGGGGCCTAGTGATGTGCTTCCTGTGCTACTTTGGCACCTTTGCAGTGGAGTTCAGGCATTACAGATTTGAGATAATTTGTTCTGAGTACCAGGAAAACTTTCTGAGCTTTTCTGAAAGCTTATCAGAAGCCTCCGAGTACCAGACAGATCAGGTGTAGCCTGTCCTCTGGCAGGGGGGATGGGGGCAGGTGTGGTCTCATGGGTGAAACATGACCTCATTTACACTTTCTTTGAGTTTGTTTTCATGTGCAATCATGATGGTATTGCCAAAGGGCTATGAGGGTGGCTGTCTCACTAAGAGCCAAACAAGCAGAGGTGTCTGCTGGAAGAGGAGTGGATCCATCTCAGTGGCAGCGTGAGAAAGCAAAAGCTGCTTAGTCTATGCCACCAGTGACTCTGAGTGGCTCTGTCACACTGCTGTTGTTCAAAACTTTCAGCAGCCTGTCCTTGTGACCCCGAGACCGGTCCTGCTCTGCCCACCCCGCAGAGAAAGAGGTGAAGGAAGCAGACTTCTTCAAACAGCAAGAGTCTTCAGGAGTCACCGGTTCCAGTCACCAGACTGCATCTTTCATGTGTTTCTCAGGTTGTTTTCTTTGCTGCCAGCTGGGGGAACTTGGTAGGGTGAGCGAGAGCAGCTCACTTCAGAACCTGGAACCAGACACTGAAGACCCCAATGGACTGGCTTTTATGGCAAGCAGGCAGGCATTTCTGCCAGCCTGGAAAGCAGCCAGTGGTAAATCAGGGGTTGGGAGGAACTGTGCTGTGATCAGGAAGTGAGACTTACTTCATCACTTGAGTGATGCTGCCTTGTAGCTGGGTAGATTGTCCCCAGGCCAGAGGGGGTGACACAGTGGGATGCTGTGCTTGGCTTCCTGGTGAGGACTGGTAGGAGTGAGGTGCTGCATTAAGATGAGAATGTCTGTGTGCTGTGAAGACAACCCAGAAAAGGCTGCTTTTTCCATGTGTAGTGCTTCCACCACATATTGTGTATAGTATTTCAAAAGCTTTTTTTTTAATTTTTATTTTATGTTTACTGATGGGGGAAAACATTGCGTTAGAGACACCAGGCTCATCTGCCACAAAACAGTACCAGTGGTTCTGGGCACAGGGTCTGGTATTGCTCCTTGTGCAAGCCAAACTTCAGACATGCTGATTTGGGCTCTGGGCCCCTCAGTGTGGCCAGTTGTCCTGAGTGGAGCCTGCCACAGGTTTAAATGGGCTTCCAAGGTGCCAGGAGGGGGTTCTGCCCCGGAGGCTGGGTGACCTGCCTGAGGGCTGCAGGTGTGAGAAGGGAACAGCAAAACCAGAAGGGCTTCTCCCTCCCTAAAAAGAGGTTTTCAAAGAGAAGATCAGTTTTCTCAGAGAAGAAGGAGCTCAAAGCCCATTTGAAAACCTGATTTTGGGAAGGCTGCTCTTCTGGCTGGGCAGGGGAGTGATGGGAATTGCTTCTCATGAACATGGCTCCTATTTCCCTCCACAAATCAGGTTCAGCTTAGGTTTACATCTTGTCTGAACTGCAGGAAAATAAGCAGAAATTAAAATGGAAATAGGAAAAGGCACTTGAAAGGGAACTCGCTCTTTGGTATTTCTGACAGAGGGAAAAGGCAAAAGGGCATTCAGTCTTCTGCAAAGGTCACAGGCCTCTCCTGAGAGGAGAAACAGTTGAGACAAACTGTGCGTTAAGGTGAAAGCTTTCAGCCAGCCCTCTATTTTCTGTGTACCAGAACTTGTTCTCACACAGCTGTTATAAATCCAGAGCATTTTTGGCCAACAGAGGGTTGCTGTGGATTGCTGAAGGCTTCCTCCTTGTAGCAGCGTCATTAGTGGAAAGCTTTCCTGGAAGGATGTGCTGAGAGTGGCCAAGGACACAGCAGGGTGAGGTGCCAGCTCCCTTGCGAGTCACCCAAGGAGCTCCTCCTGGACAAGGACAGGAGAGGACAGTCTGGCGAATGTGCAGGTGGGGATCCTCTTGCACTGGCACACACTCAATCCATATGGAGCACAAAACAGCAATTTGTTGTAAGGGTCTTTTACTGTAAATAGTCCACTGTTTTTTTCCCTAATTAATACTTTAAGTTTATTATTTTAGCTTTTGTAATTTTATTGAAGAAAAAAATAATGATGTGGTTATTTCTTTTTCCTTTTGCTCCTTTTCCTATATGCAATACAAACTGAACTTCAGGTTTTTAGTGATAATTCTGTACATTTCTTAGAATATTTCTAACAGCACATTTCAGTACAACTAAATGACAACTGATATACACTGAAACATGACCACTAAATAAAGTGCTTTTATGGAGAAAGTGAGCTTTATTTTTGTCCCTACCCCAAGCATAGCTTTCTGATGGCAAAGGTGAAACAAAAGGTGAGTATTTATTTACAGTGTAATGATTAACATTATCATTTAAGGAAGCCAGGGACCATTCAGCCATGCAGATACACTTATTGTAACAGCACTAATTAGCAGGCTCTTTCTAGGAGCAGGATCACACCCATTGCACAGCCCAGAAAGCATCTGGACTAGTTGCCCCATAGCCTGACCTGCTACTATTAAATTTTTAGAAGAGCCGTGCTGGCACAATGTGGTTTCCTCCCCAAGTGCCTGTCTCTTCCTCGTTCTTTACCCATCAGCCTCCCCCAGCAGGGACAGCTGTAGGTGTAGATCAGAGCTCAGGAAGGCAGCATGCACATATTATATTCTGGCTGGCTGTGAGGGCAAGACACCCATGCATGAAGTGCCAGCACCAGGGAATGGGGAAAGGAGGATTTCAGACAGGAGTTTCAGACTGCTTCTGACTCCACTACTGCCAGGTATAACCTACCTGTGGCTCTTACTCCTGCACTGAGCCACAACTGAAATCCTAAAATGGTCAGGGAGGTAGTACAGCTTCCTTCGCAGGACAAGGCTGCTGCCTTAAAGAAAGGACTAGGGAAGGTGAAAGCAGGAACACAGTGTTCACAGGTTAGAAATAAAATAATAAAATTTGCCTTTTAGGTGCTGGGATCACTGGTGCTAAGACAGGAAGGCTAAACGCTGTAATGGAGTGAACACAATGAAAGCAAAGTTGTGTTTTTATTTACTACGTTAGGAAAAGCTCCATGAGCATTTGATCTACATTGGCACAATTTAGGTAAGGTGAAAAGGTCAGGGGTTTAATTTTCATCAAATGCAGCAGGATGTCTGCCCTCAGGAGCAGTTTGTCAAGGTTTGCTCACAGCTGACCAGTGCTATGAACGTGTGACTGGATGATGTTGGCTGGAGGAGGAGCTCCATGGGTCAGTGCTGAGATACTTCAGAAATGCTGTCAAGCTGACTTAGGGGCTCAGCCAGTTGTATCCCATAGCCCAGCACCATGATGCAGCAGTGAAGTGTGTCCAAAATTTAATTTTTAAAGCTGTATTTATATATACTCGACTTCATTCTGGGTAGGCTGGCTGTGGAGCTCTAAGCAGCTCCCATATGCAAGCTGTACTCTTCTGTACCTAGAACTGCTGCAGATAGATATATGGCCAAGATATACATTGTTCCTTGTCTAAAGAGCTTGCCTGCAGCAAGGGCTGGCTTTTCCTGTGGCAGCCCAAACTACTGTATTATATCCTACAACTGGCATTTTCCTTTGGGAATCCTAACTGTGAATGTTTTTCACTTAAGCCAGAAATCCTGTCTGCAGGGAGCTCACATATCCCCGTGGTCCCCAGCGCACCCTGTGGGACAAGGGAACATAAACCTTGTTTGCAGACTGCTTCTAAAAATGACAGAGCTCATGGTGGGGCATCTCAGCACCAGATTTCAGTGGATGAGGCTGAAAGAACCATTCCCTTAGCTAACTGCTAGCCAAGGGGAGGAACAGCAGGGCTCAACAGAGGAACAGAGGGTGCTGCTCCCTGCCCTGCTCCCAGCTCCAGCTGGCAGCAGGCCTCTGTCCTACTGCACAAGGGACCCCACACCATATTCTCCATCCACACCTGCCTGCACGAGGCCCAAGACATAAAGCGGATTTGGTTTGAAATTCTGATTATGGACAAAATTACCTAACATTTCACAAGGACAATTAGTTGAAGCACAGTCTTTTGTGCATTCACCGCTTTCCCTAAGTGGAAGAAGGCAAGAAAAGTTCGGTGAAAGACGAGATGAGGCTGTAATAGGATTTCTCATCATCCGTCAGTCCTGCGTTGCCTGGTCTGATCACCACAGCCACGTGAGTGTCTGCCTCCTCGGCCGCATTGGCTTCTGAAACAAACAGAGTGGGGACAGTGGAGGTGAGGGTTGCTTACTGACCTCTTCACATCAGGGTCCTTAAGGCTTGAGGATGCCCCAAAACACTTGAGTGCTTTTAAAGGCTGAGACTGAGAAAGCAGAGTTTGCACGTGGCAGGGCTCTGGAGAAGAACCAGCTCCTAGCAGACCTGCTGTGGATGGCTGTAGCTGCAGGAATGGACAGGAGCTGGCTGCCTCACCTTCCCTTCCCGCCCCTCTGCCAGCAGATGGCTGTCCAAAGCACTTTGCAGGCAGCACACACCATCAGCTCGATTCCTGTCATGAGGCTGTGGTTAGCCNCCCCCCCCCCCCCCAGTCACTTCTCAAGAGCTTCTTTTTGCTCCCTGTGTGCAAAAGGCCACTGGAAGATGATCCAGGAAAAAAGAGGTAACTACGAGCTCCCACCAGCTCTGCTGTCAGGGCTGGGGAGGAGATAAGGACTAACTCCAGGGGACTGAGCTGGCTTAGACTGAGACCCAATGCCATTTCTGCCAGAAAGATGTTTCCAGAAAAAGCAAGAAATTAAATTAGCTTCTCAAGCCTGGCTTTCCAGGGGTCAAGTCTTGGCAACCTGAAGCAATGTTTTCCTGCTGCTGAACACAACCTAACCATGAGTGGCACAAAGGATCAGCAACACAGCAAACACATCGTCTCCCCTGAGCACTGGCCAAACTACTGACCCTGTTTGTAAATGGGGCGCACTTCAGCTCTTCTTCAGCAGCCTCTCCTTCCTGGCTGGTGCAAAGGCAGGTTTTCTACTTGACCTATTTTCCCTCATTGCAGCGCTGCACACGGACATCCCACTGCTGTGTGCAAGCCCGGGTGTGTAAAGGAGGAGGATGGCAGCAGCTAGAGTGAAGGTGCTGAAACATTTCTGGGGTGCTCGTGAGAAGTCAGCAGCACACCTCTGAAGAGCACCTGCCTCTCCCCTGCACAGGTGAGAGCCAGTAGGACTGGCAGGTCACGTACCTCGAGGGACATCTGTCAGAAAGAGGATGTTGTTGGTGGCGCACCCAATACTGGCAGCAATCCTCCTGTAGCTCTCACTTTCTACCTTGGGGCCTATTTTGGTATCAAAGTGGCCATCAAAGAGCTGAAAGAGACAGAGAAGCACAGGCCATTGCTGAGTGCCACCTGAAGAGCAGGCATAAACCTCCCTCCCTCCCTTTCTGCCACAGTAATGAAGGGTTGGTGCAGCCATGCTCTCAGTCAACTGCTTGTGCTGCATTCCCATGGATCAAACCCACTGCCCTACCTTTCTGTCACAGAATTTATACACAAAGTATTACAGCAAGGGAGGTTGTGAGGTGAGTGCTCTACAGGGGGAGAAGCTGTAAGGAAGGTGGTAATGTTATCTACCTCTAGGATATCACCTTCTGTAGAGTATCCAAACAGAAGCTTCTGGGCTTCGACGCTGCCTGAAGAGTAGATATAGACCTTCATCCCTGCTTCCCGCCACTTCCGGATGGCTGGAACAACGTCCTCAAAGATTCTGGAGCAAAACAGGGCAGCAGGTAAGGACAAACCCAGAGGCACCTGGAGGGACATCATTAGCCAGGCACTGTGACAATTAGTTTTGTCCCATTAGTTTGCAAGGGACTTTGTTTTCTATCTGCTCAGGGCTCCTGGAACCAGGGAGTCTCTTTCAGCAGTGGGTGATTCAGAGCTGGGCAAGATTTTAGAGATCTTACTTCTTGAATGCAGCCAAAGAGGCAGCTTTCTCCACAGTTTTGGGGTCATTGTAAGACAATTTAGCCTTGTTTTTAAAAACAAAACCAATCAGGATATCTATCTCTCTTGACTTGTTTTTGGGTTTAGTTACTTTCTCTGGTCAATGTTTACATTTTTCTGTGAACTCATTTGCTTCTTCCTCGTTCCTCATTTGACAAAACACTTTGTGAATTTATGGGCTTGTTTTACTTACTTAGAGACCTAAAATGCATAGTTTAACCAAGTATCTCTTAAATAAGAAGATCAGGCTTAATTTCAGTTATCCCTACTTAGGCACTCCTGTGTTGTGGCTGAAACATAAAGAGGAACCTGAAGACAAAAAGAAGTGGAAAGGCAGGAAACACACAGGGAAAAGACAAAGCAGGAGGAAACAACTGAAAGGAGGAAACTGGTCTGACCCCGCAACCCTGGCTTGTTTATACGTGTTCCAAAATACGAGTGCAATTTGGGGATAAAAAATGCAAGACGGAGAACTGTAAGAAGCCCATACTTGTGCCTTAGACTCTTGGTTTACCAAGAAATCTCTCAAATACTGGCTTATCTGCTGAGCTAGCGATGCTAGCTAAGTAGAGTGGGGCTGTTCCCAGGAATAGCTTATGCAGCTATTCTGCTAATAAACTTTTAGGAAAGATGACCCCCATACGTGCCCCCCAGGAGGGGGCACACGACTACTCACACAATTACTCACTCTCCTTTGACGTGCCCAGTGGCATAGGCTGCCCTCCACATGTGGCCCTGCAGCTGCTTCAGTGCTGTGGTCTTCCTGTCCAGGGACATCTGCCAGTGCACGTTGTCCACAACCGCCTGGATGACGCGCTCCAGCTCCTCTTCCCCGCTGCCGCTCTCCAGAGGGATCGGCACGGCCCCGTCCAGGCTGGAGTCCTCCTGAGCCTGGAAAGTGGCATTAAAGCGTGGTGTTAACAATGCCAAGGTTGTGGGTTCCATCCCTCTACGGGCCATTCACTAAAGAGTTGGGCTTGATGATCCTTGCAGGTCCCCCTCCAACTCAGAATACTCTGTGATTCTGCATAATCATCCATGATCAAAAGAGGGAAGGGAAGAGGTGGAGCAATTTCAACACCTCTAATGCAGGGAAAGTGATCTAACACCTGCATCCATGCACTCCTGTGCAGGACACTGCTTGAACTTCACACGAGGGGTTACAATGATGTTTGAATGCTTTTCTCAATGGAAAATTGAGACTTCAGTTGTGTTTAGAAATACTCGCTTGGATTGTACTTTCCAAAGCAAACAATTAGAATTACTGTAGGTGTATTGTAAATACCCTAATGACAACTATGCTTGTTTAAGTATTAAATTACAGTAATTAAGGCAAAGAAGCAAATTCATCTGTTGGCTTCAGCCACAAATCTCAAATTGATGCTGTGTTCCTGTACAGAGGTAGCATCCACTGCCTTGTGTGGAACAAGTGCTCTGCCATCTCCCTGTGCTGCTTTCCAAAAGAGGCTTGGATTAAACAAGAGAAGGGCACAGTGCAGCCAAAAAGCTGGAAAGTCCAGGGGCTGTGAAGACCAAGGTGAGCTGAGGGAAACTACTCCCTGCCAAGCACAACCCAGGCTTTGGATGGGGGAGAATCCAACCCTCAAGGCAACTGGCCTCCATGGATGAGGGCAAAGAGACAAGGACAAATGTGTGGTGACTGGGAGAGTCCGAGAGACCTGAAGCCTCAGTCATGCTATGCAAATGCAGAGACATGGAATACTTAACCTGTTTCCTCAGAAGCCTGACATCCCGCTGGCACTCCTCCTCCTCCCAGTGAGCACGCAGATACTCCTTCACGTTGTCTTTGATGTAAGGGAACAAGGTCTCCTGGCAGAAAAACAGGTTGCTCCTTTAACCTGGCAGAGGTAAGGCTGACTGGCTTTTAAATGAACCGTTTGCACATGCTGCCATGTACAGTTATTTTCCCAAACTTAAGCTTCCCCTAAAGTTCTACAGCTGGTGAAACTTCCTGCCAAGGGTGTCTGCCTGGTCACAGGACTGAGCCAGCCTCAGGCCAGGATCAGTGCAGGTGAATTTTTTTACACAAATGTTTAAGTAGCTGAAAGTTTTAAAGCCTGCAATGGAAAAGTGGGTGTTAACTTTTCCTGGGCTTGCCAAAAAGTGTCTCAAATGGCACACATGACCCCACATTCCCACCAGCTGAGGAGTACAAGGCTGACAATGTATGTACTCTGAACAGACAAGTTATACTATTGTATTTTGATGGGGCACTTGCCTTAGCAAAGGTCATTCTGAAAACACGTCTCAACCTCTAGAGGACCTTTTAAAATAAAAGCCTGGTTCAGTGACACTGAACTCCACAGGACAGTCTTGCAAATGAAATTAAATGGGGTTTGGGAAAAGTGCCACAGGAAAATTATAAACCCTCACAGAGATCCCAAGGGCAACCAGAAATAATTACAGATTGCTCTAATTAGTGGTGTTTCACGTGTCAGAAGCCACAAGCAGCCACCGTGCATCTCCGGGTACAGGAAAAGCCTCAGGTCAAGGAGAAGGGCAGGGAAATCCTTCCTTTGGGTAGAGAACTGAACTTTTCTTAATTGGGAAAAAAATAACCTGAACTCACCTCTCCTCAAAAAATGGCCCATAGTTTCTCGTTCCTTGTTGTATGTCATCTTTAGCTTGTTACTGAATTAAGAAAGCAGTGGTCCTGAGTGTGTTATGTGGTGGCAGAACTGCAGGATTTTCTATTGCTCTAATATTGTATTTTCTGCATTGTATATTTTAAAAACAATGCAAATTGCCTAAAGAATTACCACAAACTTGTCTAGGGAAATCAAAAGCCTTGTAATGCCCCCAGTTATTCTCTCATTTCCTTTACTTTCAAACTATCTTTTAAATCATGGAGGAAATTAAAGAGAATCCACTGGGAAATGCAGCTGACCTCCTGGTTTAGTTTAACCTCCTTTACAACTCAGATATCAAAAGGACCCAATTGTTTTTCAAAAGCAGCGTTTCATACTCTTGTGCTGGCTAAGGAAAACTTTTGAACCGACTCTGAAAGATGATTCTGTGATTTGGCTTTTAAAAGGGTAAAAGTCTTGGTCCACTGGCAAATGCATTGGTCTGTGAACTAAGAGGGGACACCCACGTGACAGCTGGAATAGTGGACAGCTAGTGAGACAAATGGTTTATGGATGTCAAGCGTGATCCCAGTCAGTGATGTACTAAGTTTAATAGGCCATGAGTCTGTGTGGAAGACTCCAAATACTCTCTTTTCTGGTATCTTTCCTAAATCCACCCATCAACTGACTCATTCTATTTCCTTACCTTGCAGATTCAGTAATTCTAACATTAAAGAAAGGATTAAATAAAATCATTTAATATTGAAGAATAAAGTGCCCGCTGAGCCATCAGTGGACCTTTCAAATGCAAACAGTGGTTAACTGAAAGACAAAATTAAATAACTTGTTCAAGCATTTTCAGGATTTCCATCAAACTGAATTTTATTGAGAACCAAAATTCATTTGGCCTCCCTGCAACAGAAAGACTTTGGGTGGAAATCCAAAGTCTCAGGTGCAAGTTTTTTTCCCAACTGCAAAACGTCTTCAAGGTGGTCAGAAACAACTTAGTTGCTCTGTTAGATGTTTAGTAAGAAACCTGAGCTGTCCAAACCGTTTGAATTGAAAGATATTGAGGGGAGGGAGGCAGGTGTAATGGCATCTAGGCCTGAAGTTTCTTCAAGAGCACTGGAAGAATATGGACAGTAAAGATGTAGGTCATTGTTCATCTGTTAAACTGTGTTAGCAGAAGGCTCTAGAAAGCCTGACAGGAGCCTTCACCTGCCATGTGTGACACAAAGCACCTTTGTAAACCACTGGCTGCAAAGATCTACCAAAAGCTATGATGTCTCATGGAGAAATCCAGCTTAATAAACAGCAGGAGAAGGGACACATCCTTTCGCTGTTTCAGCACGCCGCCCTCCAGCGAACCGAAGCCTCCCGGGGAGGAGGGACCCGCGGCTATCCCCGTTTGCGGTTCTCCAAGGGCCCTATGACTCGCAGGCTTCCCAGTCCCCTCGGCCCTGCACCTAAACCAGCATTTCCAGGAGTCCTAAGCTTTCTCCTAGGCAAGGGAAGCCACTGGTGATTCGCTGCCACTACAGTCCCTGTAGCGTTCGCTCGGTGTGTCCCCTGCGCTGCCCTCCCAAAGCTGCAGTGCCGGACGCGCTCCTCCGGCACACCGGGGGCATTTGGCTGTACCAGCCTCCCGAAGGGAACGGGCAGCGGATAACCCCGGGCATTATCCATTACTGCAAACTGTAAATCACTGAAATTAAGGCCAAGAAGCATCGTACTTCCAAGAGATCGCACTTCAGGCTCTCTGCAGACCCGGGTGCGGTGCTGCAGCTCCAGACATCGAAAGAACGTCGATGCTCGAGGGCTTTTCCCGGATGAGGCTGCGAGCACTCCAACTGCCCTATATCCATGAAAAAAATCCCTGACCTGCCCGAATCTCGGCGGCAGTGACCTGCTCCTCAGCCCACCAAAGGGCCGGCCGATCGGCAAGACAAGGCGTATTTTCTCGTGAGCATTACTCGTAAAAACGCAGAAAATGGGTCACGGCTTTCGCTCCTGGCGGCACCTCGGCCTGCCTTGAGGAGAGCTTCCAGGGCCGGGAGGTCACGGTACGAACGGCGATGCTACGGGAGCCCCCCGCGACGCCAGGGCTGGGGAGTCACGACAGGAGCGGCGATGCTACCGGAGCCCCCCGCGGTGCCGGCTGCCACCGGCTCTCACCTGGACGAAGGCGATGGGGGTCGTGGTGCCCTCGATGTCCAGCAGGATGGCGCGCACCTCCGCCGGCACCGGCAGCACGCCCATGGCGGCGGCGGCGGCACGTGGGGCGCACCGGGGACGCGCGGCTGCGGCGGGGAGCGCCGC